>APFE030027422.1:37372-47659 GCA_000404065.3 Pinus taeda | reverse complement strand
AGTATAATTATATAAATATAAAATTCTATGACTATTATTATTTATATAGTTATTAATAATTAGAAATAGTTAGCCTTTAACAAAATACACGTAACAATTATTAATTTGGTGGGTGGTAGACATACGCATATAGGCGTGTACGAACCACATTGGTAAATGTGGTTGTGCTAGTATATATATATATATATATATATCTGGTCTAGTTGGCCATTTAATATCACTCCATACATCATCATAGCTTCCGTTATCTCCCATAATGACAATACCTCCCCTTCCTCTGTTGATGTATTTTCATCTTTTATGTGTGTGTGTGTGTGTGTGTACAACATCATAACTCAAATTTGAGTGAATGGATCATAAAATAGTTTCTCCCATGATCATGATCCTCCCGTGCTTTGTTATATTTGTAGCCTCTCCTGTTGCTGCAAAAAATACTAATCATTCATGATGGAGCCCATTGAAGGAGGTTTATATGATCATCTCCATCTTGAATCTCAATCTCTATATTTTTTTTAGAATGGATGTTATGCGCTGGAGGAAGGTCACCATGAAAGCGACTTGGATGCTCTTTTGTCCTTTAAAAAGCATATCAAAAGTGATCCAACGGGAAATATGCACAACTGGATAGCCCAAAATTCAAAGTAGCTATTCTCCTCATGGTATGTTATTCGTTGCAGTAAGCACACTCAAAGATTTATTTACATAATACTTCGTGTTGCCATAAATGATAGTTTATTGGGGGATCCTAAATTACAACTGGGACCCTCTCTTGACAACCTTTCTTCATTGCAGCCATTGAATCTTTGTGGAAATAATTTTATAGGATTTATTCCACCTGAAATCAGGCATCTTAAAGCCTTGAGATTACTTAACCTCAAATTTAATATGCTTGAAGGATCTATTCCATCTTCATTGTCTAATTGCATAGGCCTTCGATGGATCGAACTTTTAATGAACTCCTTGAATGGGTCGTCTAGTCAACTTGGAACATCTCAACTTCTGGATGAATGGTCTTTGTGGAAGTATTCTAGCTTCATTATCTAATTACACAGGAATTTGATGGATCGACCTTTCATGGAACTTCTTGAATGGGACCTTGCCATTAGATTTTGGTCTTCTAGTCAACTTGAAACATCTTATCTTGGTGGTCAATTATATTCTGAGTGGAAGTATTCTGAATTCTCTAAGCAACTGCACATCGCTCCAAGAGTTGTGGTTGGGAGTGAATCAATTCAGTGGTTCAATCCCTCCCACTTTCATTTTGGGTTTGATGATAAGTCTAGCGAAACTTGACTTATCCTTCAACTAGTTAAGAGTTCACATCCCCCTGACTCTAGGCAATCATAATCAACTATCGTCCATCGACTTCAGTTACATTAAATTAAGTGGAGGAATTACAACTCTTTCCAATTAGTCCCAACTATTTCACATCAACGTAAGTGGCAATTACTTGAGCGGAAAAATTATAGGGCTCTACAATTTCACTGAGTTATTGCACATTGGCATTTCAGTTAACAACATCAGTGGAAGAATTTCAGTGGAATTGGGATTGCTACACAAGCTAGAGACCCTGAATCTAAGTTACAACAATATCAATGGAAGAATTCCAATGGAATTAAGATTGTTGCACAACCTATAGATGTTGCATTTAAGTTCTAACAAATAGCAGAGCATTAGTCCTTCTGCTCTAGGAAACTGCTCGTCCCTCAAGTCTTTATATTTGGAGAACAATTGACTGTTAGACAGTGTACCAACTTAGTTGGGTAATTTGAAGGAGCTTACTGAACTTTCAATCCATGGCCTATGTGATACTTTAGGATATGATGATCTTGAGTATGAGTGTGCTCATGGAATTTTTCCAGGTTCTATCCCTTCTGAAATAGGAAATTGCAGTAATCTCTCTTTACTAGATCTTCATTCAAATATGCTCACATGGCCCATACCTGAAACCATTACAAGATTGAATAAGCTTGCACTTGTTTCCCTCAATACTAATAAGATCACTAGTACAATTCCTTAGGAAATAGGAAAACTTCAATCCCTTGAATTCTTGTATTTATTTTCAAACAACTTAAGCAGACATATTCCAAATAGCATAGGTCACTTAAAATTTCTTAATTACCTAAATTTGAGTAGGAATAATATTTCAGGCAACATGCCTTCTCATATTAGTGGATTAGCCTCACTAAAATATTTGATTTTTCACAAAACAACTTCATTGGGAACATTCTTAAATCCATATGAAATCTCAAAGCTTTAACGACCATAGATATTCAAATAATAATATTTGTGCGAGAATTCCTAAAATTATAGAAAAAATCAAATCTCTATTCCTTATAAATATATAAAAAAAATCATTTAGTGGAGTTTTGGGTAATATAAACTTTCCAAATTCTTTAAATTATTTTTCAGCTCACTTTAACAAATTTTCTAGAACTTTGCTAATGTCTTTGGCCATGTGTGAATTGTTGGATTTAAGGAAAAATCAATTAAAGGGTGAGTTGCCTCAACACATTGGAAATTTTCAAAACTTAAGAGTGATAAGTATTAGTTATAATAATTTCCATGATGGCCTTCCCCAATCTATTACAAATCTTACCAAGTTACAACTGTTGAATTTATCCAACAATAAATTCAATGGAGGAACACCTTTTCATCTTGAGAGACTCCAGGGATTTACAATCAATGTTATATCTTCAAATATTTAAGATGAGATTACAGTACCATTTTCCATTATAATTAAAAGAATTGAATGTACTCTCACATATGTGCTTGCTACAAATACAATAATTGACTTGTCAAGAAATAATTTTACAAGAGGAATCCCTACAAGCATAGGGAGCCTAAGTGGCTTGAGATTGTTGAATTTCTCTGCGAATCAATTTGAAGTACAAATGCCTACATCACTTAGTAATATATCTACTTTGGAGGAGTTGGACTTGTCCAGAAATAGGTTGACATGAGGGATTCCTCAAGAGCTCTCTAAATTGTCAATGTTTTTTATGTTTCAAGTAATAGATTATGTGGCTCAATCCCAATAAGAAAACAATTTTCTACTTTCAATGTAGCATCATTTCAAAATAACAAGTGCTTAGGAGGATGTCCTTTAAATACATCCAACGTAAAGAGAGTGCCAATGGGAGAAGGCAACAGTAAGAGTAACCATATCAAAGTGGGATGGCTAAGTCATTTAGATGAAAAAATGTCATTAGCTATGGGAGTTGGGATTCGATGTGGGAGAGTGATTACTATGTTTATATTGTGGGAAAGAACTAAACATTGGGTGTTGGGTTTACTTCCCAATAAATCACAATCTTTCTATGGAGAATATCAACTTTGTGCATAAAAAGAATATAAAGATGTTTTAGTTTGTATTTCATTGTTTTGAAATAAAAATGGTATGATTTATATCTAATACTTTTAAAATAAAAAATCTTTCTTTACTATTTCAATGTTTCAAAATAATCAATATTTGTACATAAAGTTAATTATAAGTATCTAACTAATATTATATTATATATTATGTATATATTATATATTATATATATTATATTTATATTAGAATATAATAATAATTATAACTACAATAACACACAATGCTTTATAATTACGCTAAATTCTCGTTTTCATGATAAACCAACCAATCATGTATCAATTCATTGGAATAAATATTAAAATGATATAAAATGATTTCCTAATAAATTAATATACCATCCTATCATAATCATTTTCATTAAATTTTCAAATAATATTATTATTATATGATATATTATAGTATATAAATTAATATATTATATATTTTAATTTTTTATTTATAAACAAAAAATATCATATTAATATAATTTATATTTATTATTTTTTTATATTCATTTTCTCATATTTAATTATTTATATTTACTTTATCATTACCATCCACTCTCTACTACACTAACAAAATTTGATACACAAAACACAAAAAAGGGGGAAATATGAGATTTGACCATTTCTTAGTAAACATTGAACTACTTGACATGTATCGTCTTTAAATTTAGTTTATGCAATTGCCCCACATATGCTTTGTTGCATTCAAACTTTATATATGTGAAGTTTTTCGTAGAATTTTTTTAATTTGGTGAATTATTATTTATAATTTATATATATGAGAGGAAGATTATATTTTTTAATATTATATAAGTTTTATATAAATATTGTATTTAAATTTTATATGACATTTTAAAAATGAGATGATATAGTTTTATTATTCCAAACAATTATAATGAATGTATTTTGTATTATGAATTTAAATATAATCTGTATATTCTTTACCTATATATTTAACTTAATATTACAATAAATAATTAGATTCATTAATTTTTGGTACAGTTATAATATCAAAATATTAAATATAAATTATTGGTAAAGATTCTTATATTAATTTTCGAGGCAAATTAATTTATTTTGGATTTCCACTATTATGTCGTATAAATTTAAAGTTAGAATAAATCTATTATCTATTGTTTAATAACAACATTTAAATAAAATATTTTGTTTTTCCCTGGTAAAACTTAGAATAAGGAGCTACTAATTCTATATGTAAAGAAGATCATTTTTAACATTTTGTTTGGCAATTAAATTACAAAGTAATGATAATCAAAGCCTCATAATATTTGTGAACTAAACATCTATCCTCTAAAACTATATAGTCCAGCCTAGATCCATTTGAAATTTGGATCTACCAAACATCAAGAAGGATAAAGTTTGGAGTTAAGTTGGATCTAATCTAGTGCTCTTGCATTCCATAATGAATTTCCTCAAGTCTTTAAATAGGCTTCATTATAACAAATAACATAGACAAATACCATGGGATTGTAAACCACCATATGATTAATTTTATTACTATTCATATTTTTTTTTTGTAAGTCGAAATATATTACCTCAAAATAGCAAATTACATCGTGTCATCTTTCATTGATCACCCATTAGAAGGCAATACATTTACTACAATCCTTGTCCCAGAGTCCAAAATTAATCATAATTTTTCCTCTTTTCCCCTTGCCTTACACATATTAATCCATTTCGAGGAGTTACCAAAAATAGATGAATGGTGTACAAAGATTGCATTTCTTTGAAACACTTCCATGAATATGAGTTCTTTAATGCTTGTTGCTTCCTTATCACTATCTAATTGGTTGGATTCATGGGAACACTTGTGCCTTCTCTTCAAGAAATACATGATTAGGTCCGAGTCTCTTTTGTTTTCAGTCAAGGTGAGGACTCCCTCAGTTGAGAGATGGACTAGATCTATATGTGGCTGAGTTGAGAAAGTGGGAGTTGACTTGGTAGTAGGAGGTTTGTGATGCTCCATGTTGTCTTTGCCAGAAGTCGAAGGATTCTTGGGTCCCTTTGCTTCTTTTGGTTCTTCCCAACCACAATTCTTTTTCTCATGATCTAAGTGGGAGAAGTTCCTTGAGGAAAAGGTCAGGAAGACTAGGCTATTGACATCTCCTGCATTAAATGAATTTTTCTTGTAGTCTACCAACTGTGAATAAACCTTTGTCCCTTCAGTTGAGGAGGATTTTATTTGACAACTTTTTACTGATAACTAGTTCCACACATATGTATGCAAATGTGACAGTGCCCTTCTCAAGTCTTCAATGTATATTTTAATGAATTAACCTAGTAAATCCTTGATGTTTGCTAAGATGTATGATATAATAAAATGAATGGTTGGGTTTGGTATCCTTACCTAGAATGGAGTGGCTATAGTTGTCATAGAGAGAAGATTCAAATCTGGAAACCATGGTTGAATTAAAAGTCCAACTTGTCCCCAAAACAAGGTACCCCAATCAAACACTTTATAATTATCCACTACATTTATGAAAAATACCATAAAGAAACCTTTCAAGAAAAAATATGTGAACCCTAACCTGTATGAAAAATAATTTATCTTCCATACATCAAAGGTGTGACAGATAGAATTGCCAAAATTCTAAGAAAGAAAGATTTCTCCAGTTCTTTCAAACTAATGAAAACTATCCATCAAGAAATGAGGTCCGTCAAGGATCACATTGACTCGCATCAACACACACAAATATATAGAATAACTCATTCATGTGGAAAATGCTACATTGGAGGGACTGATAGATCCTTTAGAATCAGGATGAAAGAACATGTTGCTAATATTAAACATGAACGTATTCGATCTTTCGCTCTTACAGAGCACTCCAATAATACCAAACACCACATAAACCTTTAGAACACCAAAATATTTTCTAGAGAAAACCATTATTTAAAAAGATGCTTTAGAAAAACCCAAGAGATCAATAAAAACCCTAATAATCTAAACAAAGACAATGGTCTTGAAATCTTCCTTACCTCATCCTCTCTTCTTTCCATCCCTCCCCTTCATAATTCTAAAATGATACTTCATTTAAATTAATATTTAAAATTATAATTAATTAGGTTAATTAAATTAGTAAATTTATCAATAAATTATAATATTAGGGTTAATTAAATATAAACTATTAAATTTTATTTATATTCATTACAACTATTTTTATTTACTTCTCGTATTAAGGGATATTAATAGTTAATATATATTATTCTTACCTTGAATAATAATATCATTATAATATTATACTTTTATAATTAGGTTTAATATTTATCTTAATCTATTAATTTTAATAATATAAGATATATTTTTAATAATATTACTCGATTATTTATTAATATATTATTTAATAATAAAATAAGATATAAATTTCAATCTATTAACATATGAATAAATCCCTTTACAAATTATTAGAAAATAGTTAGGTTATAATTAAGGTTTTTACTATTTATTGAGGCAACAGTTCTCTATTTCTCCTTTTTAGCTTCTCATTTTTTTATCAGTATGTTGTTCTCTCGACACTATTTCCTTAGGAATTTTTTATCCTAATGACGGAACCACTTATGGACCCAAAACATAGACATTCCTACAAATTGATTATGGTAAATCTGAGCTTCCAAAAAAATACAATTTCTTAAGTAGAACCAATTCCAATTCACCCACTCCCGAAGAAAAGATGCTAAAGGTGAAAATCCATAAAATTCGAAAATAATCACCCATCGCGTATAATTTATAGAAGCCAAGTTTTCTACAAGATATATCCACTTCAAGAGGTGTATTCCACCTAATCTACAACAAATGATAGCCCTAAGATATCTTTGGGGTTCTGAGGTGAAAACCCTAGCTTTAAGGTACCTTGGTGGGAGCACTTATGCATGGGTTGAGTTGACGAGACTTACATTAGAGGAAATTTCAGCCTAAAAGTGCCCATGAAATTTTCACGTAATTTCCATGTCATAATATGTAAACCAATCAAAATCCTTTAAATTTAAAAAGAGGTACATGTAAATATTTTGAAGAGAAAAGAAGAAAGCCTACTTTTTTAATTGTATTTTTGGCTTATCTCCTTATAGATTTACTCAAATTTCAAGTGTAAACACTTGTTGGATGCGGAATTAAATTTTGCATCTAATGAGTACCCATTATGCATACTTTTGAGAAGACCCACATTGATAAAAATTGGAGATAACTCATTTTTTTAATGTATCTTATTTTTATCAATATGGGTCTTCTTAGAAGTATGCATAATCGGTACTCGTTGGATGCAGAATTTAATTTCACATCCAACGAGTGTTTGCACTTGAAATTTGAGTAAAATTATAAGGAGATAAGAAAAAAATACAATTAAAAATAGTATTTTTATTATTTTCCCTCCAGAATTCATCTCTTGTTTTATTATTTTAACTATTATTTTATTATTTTTCCTTAGGAGGCCACTCTTAGGCTATAATTTCCTCTAATGGCCATTTTTTATGGACATGGAGGTTGTTGGTCTATGACCATGGGAAACAGATGGACAAGATGATGAGGCAGGTGTAGATTTTTTCTCGACAACATTGATGAGTAGAATATCATAGACGAGATGGAGATTTCTTTATGGACTTGGAAGTGACACATTGAGCATTGGATTGTTGGGAAGAGTTCTTGATCAAGTTGAAGATGTGATAAAATGTTGGAGAAACGACTGACGAAGGCATGAGGAGGCGCATTCTCATGGATTTGGATGATGGTTGGACTAGCCATCCAACTAGTTCGATTCATGAGGGTCAATAGTGCATGGATGCATGGTGGAGTTGAGTTGATGTATTATAACAGTAGTTCACATAATGACGATACACAACATATTAGCATTATATGAGCTATGACCGTAGCACACAGATGAGTTGGAGGGAGAAACCTTCCAGGAGATGAAGTAGTATGTGTAGAAAATCATGTAGATTCACAAGCTCATACAATGTACTAAAGCACGGGACAAGAATCTACTTCTACTTTCAACCATTGAACAACAATAGATCAATGAAAATAATATGGACAAGAAGAATATAAATCAATGGCACATAACTCAAGGTGTATCTAGGGAAAGCCATTGCTCGAAACCCCGCTATCTCTATTGCATATATCAGAAATATGAGTGAAGAGACAAAGCTTGTTCTCGCTAGAACAATTCCACACAAGCATGCTAAACTCTCTCAGCTCACAAGCAAGCTCTTGGCTAACACTTAGCCAATTTTGCAGCTCTCCAAGCCCCTAATCTCTTGTGTAATTCCTAGGATGAATAACCCACATTTAAATGGAATTCATGCTTCCAAAACTGCACAATCCAAACATGGGATCAATCTCTGATGCATGCATGATATTTACACTCCAGTAAATAATACAACGAATAGTACATTGTCCCTACACTCTAGTCTCAACTGGATCTTTCTCAGAATCGACATGCATGGGTTTCTAATGAGGGGATCTTCAGTTAACTAGAGTGACACTTATGGATGCACTAGTGCACCAACTGACTATTAACTCTCTATTAGTTCCACAAACAGTTTGGAACTAATTTAACTTAACTTAACTCAGTAAACTGAGTGATCTAATTTCCAACTCAATTTAAACTCATATTGGACCCCTAAACTTAGGGAGAACATATACATGACTTCAGAAAGACTTCAAAATCAAAATTCCTAAGATAATTAAGTTAATTAAACTTAATTTACTATTTACAAGTTTCTATGAGAATAGAATTCGATTTAAATTCTCAGTTTAATTCAAGGAAAAATTAAACCAGAATTTCTTGTTGTCATTTCTCAACAGTATGGAGGATTGTGAGGAATTGTGGATGATAACTATGGATTGAGGAGTCTTACCCACATATATTCATGAGCCTTTATGGAGGTTCATGCGATGGAGGTAGAGAGTTCATGCAGCAGGGACAGTTGACATTGGAGTTGATGACACTTTGCGATATTTAGACTTGACGATGGAGTTTTCTAGGATGGTGTTGTCGAGGGTAATAGTATTTTTAAAGTGGGGGAGGATTTCAGGGCCTTGAGTTGACAAGCGTCCGTGACCACCCACCAACACAGATGAGAGATTTGAAAAATTGAATGCACATAATCGAGGGCGAGTTGGACAGACGGGCGATGGGCGCGTTTAACTAAACGTATGGGCGAGTCGGGAGGATGCATGTCCAAACTAAGGAGGGGCACGTGAACATGTCTAATCGACAAGTGTACGACAGGGCATAGTGATGGGTGCTCACCCAAATCGTGGAGCACGTGCGACATGTAGCGAGTAGGTGAGCGATGGGCAAGTAGAGAACGTGGGCACGACATGCGACGAAGGGGTGAGCGACCAAGTAAAGGTGCAAACGGGTGGGCGTGTGCAAAAACCAGCAAGGATTGCCCACCCGAACAAAAAATAGGTTGGATCGTGGTGAAGGGGTGCATTCAACACAACACAAGTTGAATGGACTTATTGCAGGATTTATGAAGTAAATTGGAAAGAAGATAACTAAACTGAAATTATGATAATTTCGTTGAATAACTCAAGTAGAAGAACACTTGAACGATAATTTGGCTAAGTGTTGGCAGTAGGCGTAGTCCAAACACTCTTGGTGAAACGAAAAGGTGAGTCAGTGTCGGACAACCCTCACAAGTGAACTTAGAGTTTCCACTAGCATGGAAGCTTGACACTCTCCATCCTAGTATGGAAGAGATGTTGTAATGTCTAATTATATTATGTTATCTAAACATTTTGACCTAGTCAAATTACATAAAATTAAAAATGAAAATAAATGTAAAATTATTAATTAAAACATTTTGACTCAGTGAAATTAGATAAAAATAAAAATTAAACTAAAAAATAAAATTAATAATTAAACGAGCCTAGATTCATGTTAACTTCGGACCTATCAAACTCCCAGA
>APFE030027418.1:0-37042 GCA_000404065.3 Pinus taeda | reverse complement strand
ATAAAGAACAGATGTCCATCTAGTGCTATAAGAAACAAGACTCCTTATGAATTGTGGTATGGACATGTTCCTTCGGTAAAACATCTCAGGATTTTTGGTTCCACCTGTTATGCTTTGATACCAAAGGTACATAGAACCAAACTTGGTGCTAGAAGTCGTAAGTGTATTTTCTTGGGGTATTCAAATACCTCCAAAGCATACCGCCTCTATGATGAAGAAAATAAAAAGTTTGTTATATCTAGAGATGTAATTTTCTTGAATCATCCAAATCTGACAATGTTGTTGAGCGGCAACTTGATCGCTTGGATAGATTCACAAAAATGAAATCATTTCAAGAATTTGAAAATCAGATTCCACATCTTGAAGGGGGGATTCCTATACTAGATCAACATGTGGAATCTTCTTCTGAAGAATACTCTCCCCCGTCTGAAACTCCAACAACGGATGATGCTTTAAGTGATGTAATTGATAGAATTGGGAGACTCAATCTTGATTCACTCCCAAATCAATCAACAGAGCAGCCTGGACCATCTCAGAAAGGTCCCCCAAAGTGGCTGACAAAGACACTTGAAAGTGTTCATCCTGATGAAATTGGAAAAACAGGAACCCGAAATTCAAACCGACAAAATGGAGGTGATGTAGATGACTCTAATTCACCTGTTGATATGGATGTTTCTTATGATTGTGAATTGAACTTGTCTACAGATTTTGAACCAACTTCCTTTAAAGAAGCTGCTTCTCATGATGAATGGAAAGAAGCAATGCAAAAGGAGTATGATGCCCTCATAAAGAACGACACTTGGAAGCTGGTTGATCCTCCATTTAGAACCAAACCAATTGGCTGCAAGTGGGTCTACAAGAACAAGTACAAAGCTGATGGCTCACTTGACAAGCACAAAGCTAGGCTTGTGGCAAAAGGTTTTGCATAGAAGGAAGGGGTCGATTATGAGGAAACTTTTGCTCCCACAACAAAATGGGCCACCATCCGGACACTCTTTGCACTAGCAGCTCAGAACGGTTGGAAAGTCCATCAAATGGATGTAAAAACTGCCTTCTTGAATGGAGATCTAAAAGAAAATGTTTTTATGTCCCAGCCTGAAGGATTTGCTGTGAAAGGACATGAACATAAAGTATGGAAACTTGTGAAGTCCTTGTATGGCCTCAAACAAGCACCACGAGCCTGGTATGAAAAACTAACTGAGCATCTTCTGAAACTCAACTTCAATCATTTTGATCTTGATGATGCAACTTTATTTGTCAAGAAAGTTGGGAAAACAATTGTATATCCTGTGGTATATGTAGATGATCTTTTAATGACAGGGAACAATGAAAGCTATATTGCATCCATAAAGAAAGAATTGGGAAAAAGTTTTGAAATGACTGATTTGGGCTATGTTCATTACTATCTTGGCATTGAGGTAACCCAACATCCAAAGTCCATATTTCTTTCTCAAAAGGATTTGTTGAACAGGTTTGGCATGACAGAATGCAATCCTCTCACTGCTCTAATGGAACAAAACTTAAAGCTCACATCTATTGAAGGAAAGGAATTTGAGGATGCAACAAAATATAGATAGCTTGTAGCAAGTCTCATCTACCTCACTACTACCAGACCAGACATTTCATTTGCTATTGGAATCCTCTCCGTGTTTATGCAAAAGCCTTGTGAGGGACATTGGTCTACTGCAAAAAGAGTTCTAAGGTACTTGAAGGGAACTCAAGACCTTGGAATCAAGTATATACAGGTGGACGGGACCATTCCGCTTGATTGGATTACTTGATTCAGACTTTGATGGAGACAAAGAGACTGAGTTATCTACTTCAGGATATGCTATGAGTCTTGGATCAGGAGCTGTCTCTTGGAGATCACGCAAACAATTAGTTCCGGCAGATTCCACAACAGAAGCAGAATACGTGGCAGCAGCTGAAGCAACGAAAGGAATTGTGTGGCTCAGGAAAATTCTTGAAGATTTGCAGGTAAAACAAGTACAATCAACTCCACTCATGATTGACAACACCTCTGCAATAAAGTTGGCCAAGAACCCAAAGTTCCATGATCGTACAAAGCACATCAATACTAAATATCATCTGATCAGACATCATGTTGAGGCCAAAACAATCCATCTCCATCTTTGTTCCACAAATGAACAAATTGCAGACATCTTCACCAAAGCGCTTGGAAGAGAAAAGCTTTAAAGATTTAGAACGATGCTTGGACTCACCAACATCCCTTCAGATTAAGGGGGGGAATGTTGACACCTAATGCTTAGTGATTGGGGGAATTGAATGTGAACAGTCATCAAGAAGATGAACTGAACGATCACATTCATGTATATAATAGATAGCTGGCTAATTAAATAAATGAATCAGTTTTCTGGAGTTACTCCTGGCCTGACAGTATCAAACAACTGGTTTACAACACTTGGACCTACATGAGCATAAAATAAACAAATAAAAAAAAAATATAATAACTAATAAGTTTTATTATAACTCTTACATGTTAAATGGTTGAGGAGGGAGAAGGAGAGGCTCTGTAGTGAAGCCGCGAAGGGAGTGAACATCATCGAGGTAAAGAATCATGAAAAGGGATATCTATTGAAATACTAATCTCAAGGAATCAAGATATCCAATATGTAGTAAGTCCTTTAAGAAACTATTAAAAGAATGCAAACTAGAAATAGATAAGCATAGAACAGATAACAAATAGCTATTGAGGATGTAGGGAGAGTAATATAAAATGTAATAGGAGCATAGACGATGAATGCAGAAATGTTAAAAAGGTCTAATAATAATAAAAATGAAAAATAATCGGTAGAACTATAATATTAAGGAAATGACTCCAAAGTAACAAAAGGAAGATTTAAAAATAAATAATCCACCTAATCTAGGAAACTAATTGTCAAATGAAGCTGACATAATAAATGTGACCACTAAATCATTAGACAATAATGAACAAAATGAACAAACACTTTGAGAAAAAATAACAATGTAGAAGAACTATAAAGGGAATTTAAGAAATTGATGCCATCAATTTTTGAAAGAGATTCTAAAGAGAAAAAACGCATAGTTGAGTAATATAGGAAAATATTATTATATTTATCATTATTATAACAACCCAAAAGCTAGGCTTCCTACATACCAATTAAATGGTGAATCCAATATTTGGTGGGAGAATACCAAAATTTCTAATGTTATTAATAAAAAGGAAACAACATGGAAACTTTTTAAGGAGGTAAGTTGAGAAACAATATTTACATGAAAGATACATTGATAATAGAGCCAAGGAGTTTCATGATTTGAAGCTAGGAAGTATGAATATAGATGCCATTAGCAATTTAGTCACAAGACAGAACAATGCAAACCATGGTCTACTAAAAAAAATGTGATATCATATTTCAAAGGAGAGGGATTGGAATACCCACAATTTATGATATGGATTTGATCATTATAAATTTTTTCTCCGTCTCGATTCTTTTAGAATGAAAAAAATTAGAAGAATCAACTCGCAGGATGCTTTTTACTCGTAGGACCCAGTTTTTCAAATTGGGGTCTAAAACATTATTGGAGAATTTTGAGTCATTAAATTACAATTTTTGAAGGGAAAAACTTTGTCTCTTTAGAATCGCACATTGTTTTCCTATTTTACACACAAAGTCCTTTCTAACGGTGAATGGATTGTGCCAATCAGAGTTTGTATGTGAAAGTTATGCGACTCAAAATTCAACCTTTCTAATTTCACCATGATAATTTAATAGCATGCTATGTAATACCCCTTATTCATGAAAAATTGACTAACCACATTATTACAATGAACTAGAGTCTGGAAAAGTATATATTATAACTCTTGTTAATAGATGAGGTAGTCAAACCTAACCACTAATAGGCTATCGGGTTGTAATTATAACCGGGTGACTCCAAAGAAAAGGGGTTCCATTATTTAGAGTGCATTTGTTCCATGGATGCAAAAAATTAGCCAAGAGGGATAGGAGATAGAGAACACGGAGATGATTTCTGCAGTATAGTAGCTCATTGACCACAAGCCATAATTCTTTGTACTCAGAACCATTTCCTTCTTAGAGAAGGTGAATTGGGGAGGCTCACCTTCAAACTAGGTTTTCCTCTCAACAAGGTTTCTTAGGTCTTCTCTTGTAACAAATATGCATGTTTCATATGTCCCTTTGTTAATATTTTTTTTGTTTGCAAATCATTTGTCTTGATATAGTACTTTTCTTTATCTTATGTTACATATTTTTTATCACCTCTAATAGTTTCTTTCTATCTTGACAAAATTGTAATTAACATTATCATCTCAAATAAAAATACAATTATTTTTGTATTACAAACTACATATATAGTTCTTTATATCTCCTTCTCTCTTTCTCTCTCCTTCCCTCTTTCTTTCCTCCTCTCTCACTCACTCTCTTTCCATATTTCCCTTGTCACTCCCTCTCTCTCTCCACCTTTCTCCGTCTATGTTTTTCTTCTTTACTCCCTCTCTCTCCCCCTCAAATTCCATCTCTCTCCCCTTCCCTCTTTTGAGTCTTCTCTTCCTTCCTCTCCCTCCCTTTCTCTCCCACATCCCTCTCTCTCCCCATCACTCGCTCTTTCCCTCTTCCCTCTTCCCTCCAACTCTTTCATTATATCCCTCAAAAAATGGCCAATGCTCAAAACTACAAATGTCGCACTAATGCCAATTCATAATTTCAAATTACTTTCAAAAATTTTCCAAAACACCATGAGCATTCCCCTGGTCTAACCAAAAAATAAGAAATCAAATATTTTGACAAGAAAGAAAAATACTTTAATCATCAAACATAAAATACAAAATGGTACAAATCCTCAGATCTAGTCGATAAAACAACTGAAGACTTTAAATCTTGACATCAAAGAAAAATACTTTAACAATCAAATACAAAATACTAAATGCAATGTGAGAAATTATCGAAGTCCTCAAATGTAGTAGACATAAATAGTTAAAACGTTAAATTTTAATGGAAACAACGTAAATTCTTCCTAATTAAAGCTTAAATTTCACAGTTCAAAATTACTAGAATTCAAACTTGACCGAAAGTAAATTTTAAAATTTAAGAGAATTTTAATTTCAACAGCAAGCTCATTAAACAACCTCAAACTTTAACAAACATTTACTCTGAAACTTAATTTCTCACTCTGTTCAAACAACATCTATCATGTGTGGCAAATTTTGACATTATGGATCTTCTGAAAGAAAATCGAACAAACTAAAGTAAAAGGAAAATATTATCTAGAAAAGTTCCCTCTACATTATTTTGTCAAAAGAAACCATAATGAATTCCATATCCCTCAAAAATTCATTGCAGAAAGCCAATAAAATATTCCTGCGTACAAGGTTTTTCATATTGCAACTAATTTTGTGCAACCCGCCAACATTTTTGTTCATGCAATTCATTTGGCTTATCTAATGTGATAGACTCGCCATAATATGAGAATCAAATGAGAAGAAATGTTTTAAGAGAAGACATCTTTCTTAAATTTTGGTGATTTAACATTATGGTAAGCTAATGAAAACAAGTTTGAATTTATCCAGTAAAATTTGTTAGCCTCTCAAAAAACTAATGTATTTTATTCTAGGCATAAGCGAGCCATCATAAATAAATATGGAGTTTATGTCACAAGTCTCCTAAAACGCAGGATTCAAATGAGAAACATCCAAAAGCCTCAATGTTTACTATGACTCATCAGATCAATACCTATAATTCCACAAAAAAAACCTTCCCCAAATCATTTCATTGTGAAGTATGCTTAAAAAGATTTAACTCTATAACAAAACACAAGGCATGAATTCCTCTAGTTAGATATGCTCAACTAAATATGACCTTTCCAAATCATTCGTTCATTAGGTGTATCTTTTCACCTTTATGGACAATGTCTAGTTAACACCCATTATTAATACAATTGTAGTGAATTTTATGTTAAGTATATAGCTCTAACCAAGAATTCCAATGTCTGAAACATTGAAAATTAAAAATTGGCTTCTCATATCATTATATATATGAAGAGGATATCAAGCACATACCTAGCATAAACGATAAAAGCTTTGAATCCACTAGAGATTAATATTGAATGGGATAGATTTAAGAGTAATAATGATTAATCAATACATAATCAGTATTGAACGGAATGCAGAATTAGAGTTGCTTGTCCTCCTCTCTCTTGGCCAGGCTTTGGTTATGGGTTAGGTTTTGTTCATTTCTCTTTTGGTTCCTTTTTATGAGAAGTTCCTCTGAATTTTCTACTTCACTAGACTTCGAGTGGAATCCTTCTGTTCTTTGCCCCTCAGCATTATCTCTGTATTGAAAGTGATTCTGGATTATCCCTAATTTTGGCTATTCTATACTGATGAGAAATTCTCTTATTTCTCTAATTTTTAAGTTCTTCTAACTTACATTCGCAGACTAAGAGAAGCATTTTGGTGTGTATAGAAACTATGCACTATAAAAATTAGATAAATCATTCATATTTATATTTTGCAAAAAGTTATTATCAATTAACTTAATTTAAATAATTAAAAATATAAATTATATTTTAACAATTAATAAATATATATTGTTTTTCAATTATTACTCATCACACTTTTTTTATAAACAATTTAATTTGTAGTTGTGTGACATAAAAATAAAATGCAGAAAAGTCACATGGATTGTTAGAGGTATAGTCTAAGTGTCATTCACTTCGTAAATAGATATGATGGTTTTTCTTTAAAAAGGAATATTACTTTGTGATACCATATTGCTATTCACTTTACTAAATAAAAGTGAGAAAAATAAGTTATTGCTAAAATAAATGTTTTTTCTTTAATTTTTTAAAATTTAAATCATAATGGTTTGATATTTTTTCATTAAATTTTGTAGAATTGAATTTTGGAGATTTATAGATCATTTTCGTTTGATTTTTCAAATCTAAAAGGAGATCTACCTTTAACATGAAATGTTTAAGAGCATAAGAGTGATAAGGTCAATACACATATGTGTTGCAAGATAACAGGTGGGAAAGGTGGGGTATAGAAGTCCTAGGAATCAAAGAAAATGATTATGAGAAAACTAACTCAAAAAGAAAGAAAATAAGAATAATAATTGTTTTTTTTTTTTCTAAGACTGTTCTATTATTCACATAAAAGGTATATAGTTACATCATGGCTATCGTAAGAAACAACTGCCCAGAAGGAAAGGAAGTTTGAAACTGAAAATTGTCCAAGATAGAGAGATTGAACAAGACTGAGAGTTTGGACTAGATAGAAAGTTTGCAGTCCCACGCAGGGGATCCTTACAAGCATAGACAAAGAGGTTGCAGTCGCATCTTAGCCTTTCTGCTCTTACATGCATTTCCAAAAAAACATGCGAATTGAACCTTGACATAACAACTATTACAAAAATTTTCAACTGTAGCAAAAATCCCTCTATACTAGGCCGCATAACCTGAAACAGAGCCGTCGAGCATGAATTAGGCGTTTGGGAGCTCCTCCACGATTCTGCACCATCCCATGTCAAATAGTTCCTGAGCTTGAACATCATCATTCAGATTCGAACTCGGGGCAGCTTGAACATCATCATTCACATTTGAAACCGGGGTAGTTGGCTCCAACATTGCATCATTGACATTACTCACATTCGAACCTGGGGCGGTTGGCTCCAGTACCGTGTCATTGACATTACTCGCCGGGATCACCATCACTCGTGGAGAGCCCAGATTCAGCACAATGCTGAGCCTGGGTCCTCCTGAGGAGAGCTAGTCTCTCCCCCTTCCTGTGTTTCTTCGAAAAATAGCATCGAGACATGAGCAGTGATCTTGGGACAGTTCAAAGTGTTGTTAAATGTGAAGACTGCAGAGCTAAAAGAGGGCGAGGATGAGGAGACTGGAGAATTGGGCTCAAGGAGTTGACTAGGCCTCAGAATGTGTCATCTCCTGTGAGAAATGAATTCACTGGAGGGAGGGAAGGATGAAGGGCTGGAGGGCGCCCTTCGAGAGGTGCCTCTTCGGCTAATCATCCTTTGGCAGAGCCGAGGCATGACAACACCAGCGACCCCTTTATGGATACCAGGTTGAACAACTAGAGAAGCAGGGTGTAGGCCAGCCAAGCATACAAACTGACAAGAACCCAAAGCAGCAGAGAGCGTCCAGGAAACTGACTGAGGCAACTTCTCTGGAGTAATAGGGCATGGGCCTAGCATCATTACCTCCACCCAACATAACATAAACGACACTAGAACAAACCCATTGCGGAGGCTAGTATTATTACCCTGTCACCTGCCTCGAGACTCGTCCACCATAACTTTGGCATTCATGAGAGCCGAGGGTCTGAACATATTAGAGCGTACGGAGGTAAATGCTAATTCAGGATCGCCTGCAATAATTCCTTTAGACTCATCAATGCCCACATACCGATGGTCATTTGTCACCTGGTTCATAACTTCGCTATACAGGGTTGGCAGGTGGTAGCCGTTCTCTCCCCACCCCCGTCCCATCAGCATTACGACCATACTAAGCACCCGCATCCGGGAGGGCAGCATCCCTTTGGACCAAAAGTTTGCATTCCCATTCTTGATCATGGTTCGGAATTATGTCTAGAGATCCTGTTCTTAGATTCTACTTATTTTCCACTCCTACATTGGCCATAAGGTCAGCAACCTTGTTGCCTACTCTCTTAACATGATTGATGATGATGGCCCTATTTTTGAGAAGCACTCTATGGCATCCAATATTGATTTGAGTCTCCAACTATTAGCAATTTTCCTTGCATGAGATCCATTTAGGAGATGCTTGGCCATGTTGATAAGGATTAAGGAATCACCTTCAATCTCTAGGGGATGGAAGTTGTGCTTCCATGAGAGGAGAAGACCTTGCCAGAGTCCCTCCAACTCAGCCGAGTTGTTGGTATCCCAGCCTATATTTCCATAGTAAACAAGGAGGGACAGGCCTTCATGATTTCTGAATATTCCGCCGAATCCTGCTTCTCCAGGGTTACCCTTTGAGGCTCCATCAAAGTTGAGCTTGAAAGCATGCTTTGGTGCGAGGTCCAAGAGTCCTTTTTGATGTTGCTGCTCTTTGAGGGGGCTTGCTTGTGATTTCCCTGTGGGAGTTGCATGTTCCAATTTACCCAAATGGCCTTTTCATTAGCGAGGGTGGAAAAGTTGTCATGCGCCCAAGTGCAGAGTTCCAGTGTCTCTTTGATATTCAAACAGAAGTTGCCCCAGATGATCTCCATCGGAGTACTTTGATCTTTGAATATGTGCTTATTCCTTTCTTTCCAAATGCTCCAAAGGAGGAGCCCAGGAATCATTCTCCATAAATGGTTGAGAATTTCACTTTTGTAGGGATTCTTTTGCCAATGGCGTATGGAGTTGGTGATGTCGTCCGACACTCTACATTTTCTTTGGCATCTAAAGCTTGCCTTCTCCCACAAATGATTGGCTAGAGTACAGGAATCCAAGAGGTGCTGGAGTGTTTCCTCCTGAGAATTGCAATTGACACAGATTGAGGGGCCATGATAATTTCTAAGCCTCAGTTTGTCCCATGTAAGAATTTTCTTATGCTCGACCAACCAGAGGAAGATAGAGACTTTGGGCCATGTGCCTGGGACCCATATTTTTCCCGAAATGGGATCAAGGGGCAAAGGGTTGGAGCAGATATTTTTGTGAGCCTCTGCGGTGGAGAAGGTTCCTTTGGGCGTGTATCCCCATATAAGTATGTCCTTGTCCTCAGAGTATCTTATGCTTCACTGTTGGAGTTCTCTTTCCAGATCCCTCTTAGATTGGTGATCCGCGTTCCTCATTATCCTGTCACTTTTCTTCCATTGTCTATAACCTTGATCTATCTCCTGAGTCCAATGCTGCCAGACCTCTTACTGAAGCTGCTCCTCCCCGAGGTGGTTTGGATTTTGGTTGAGAATGCTGTTGAGCTTTGGCAATGGGTTCTAGGCATCCGTACAAAACCGAGTTGTTCTACCATTATTTACTTCCCAGAATCTATGATTCTGAATAAACAAGAAGTGTTGTTTGGAAGCATTCCATATGAGTGATCCTTTTGCCATGGGAGTGAATCTGATGAGCTCCTCCTGTGGCCTGTGATTGGCGTACTTGGCAGTCCATATGGTTACCCAGGGCTTGCTGGGGAAAGAGATCCATTGCCACCAGATTTTTGCACACATGATGGCATTGCTATGGCTTGGATCCCTCAGTCCAATGCCTCCTTTTTCTTTGGGCATGCAGGCTGTAGTCCATTTTACCAAGGCCCATTTGTGATTTGTGCCTGTAGTTCCCCAGAGAAAGTTACGTTGTAGATCCTTTATTATTTTGATAACCCACTTTGGCACTGCAAGGATTGAGAACAAATAAAGCATCACTACCTGTAGCATAGCTTTGATAAGCACCACACGACTAGCAATATTCAGCGTTCTGTGCGTCCATAAATTGAGGCGAGATTCAAGCTTCTCGAGGAGTATGCACCAGGAGGCGTGCTTGATGGCCGAGTCAATAAGGGAGGCACCCAGATATTTGGAGGGAAGAGAGTCTATGGAGAAACCGAAGATACGAGCTATGGCATGTTGAATGATAGGAGGAGTGTGGAAGAAAAAGATCTGCGATTTAGCCTTGTTGATGCTAGTTCCTGGGGCCTAAGAGAAGTAATTCAAAAAGGATTTGAACATAGAGGCTTCCTGAATAGATGGATAACCGAAAAGCATGTTGTCATCAACAAACTGCTGATGTGTTATTGCTAGGGAGCTGTGAATGGATATACCTTTGAGCTTGTGGGTGATGAGGGCATGTTTGATGTGGCGGCCCAGGCCTTCCGCCATTAACACAAAGAGGAAAGGGGATAGAAGGTTGCCCTGCCTAATGCCTCTAGAGGGATTGAAAGGACGGGAAGGGATTCCATTTACAAGAATAGAGAAGAAGGATGTGGAGATAAGACTCATGATCCATCGAACCCACATAGGAGAAAATCAAAAGCATTTAACATTTTTTGAATATATGTCCAACTGAGCTTGTCAAAAGCTTTCGAAAGGTCAAGCTTGAGAATCATACCTACCTGTTTAGAGTGCTTGAGGGAGTGTATGATTTCATGCATTAAGATGATACCATCCAGGATCTGTCTTCCTTCCACATAACCTGATTGTTCCGGCTAGATGAGCAGGGGCAATAGCGGCTTTAACCTGTTGGCTTTAACTTTAGAGATCACTTTGTAAATAAAATTGCATAGTGTGATTGGGAAGAATTTATCGAGAGTATTGGTTATCTCCTCTTTTGGGATGAGCGCAAGGAAAGTTGAGTTGAGAGAGGGAAAAAGCCAGTGAAGAATACGTGACGCCTCCACCTCTTGCCAGACCTCTTCTTTAATCAGCTCCCAGAAGGAGTGGAAGAAGGTGGTAGCGAAGCCATCTGGGCCAGGGGCTTTGCCTTCCTTTAGCTGGTGCATAGCTGCATCCACCTCTTGAGGCAAGATAGGGCAAAGAAGGGGCTCATTATGTTCTTCTGTGATGATTTTCGACACATTTTCAGTGATTTCTTCTATAGCAGGTCGTCTATCTATGAGGGGCTCTTGATGAACTTGCCTGAAGTGTCTTAGGAACTCCTGCTCAATCTCATCATTTGTTTCACTCTTTCCCCTCCTTGCTTCTAAATGAAATAAATAGTGTTGTGCATTCTTCTTTGAACTGTGGTTCGATGGAAGAATTTTGTGTTCCTTTCTCCCTCTTTCAGCCATCTAATCTTGGATTTCTGCTTCCATAATATTTCCTCCTGCTTTCTCCTCTCCTGCAGTTGATTGTGAATGCACTGTTCCTGTTCCAAGGTCCTTTCACTGTGACCCCTTGTAATAATTTGTTGCTGGAGGTCTTTCATTTCCTTATTTAGGTCCTGTTGCAACTAAAAAATATTTCCAAATGTCTCTTGATTCCAACGCTTTATTTGAGATTTGAAATGTTTGAGCTTCTATTGAAATTGAAACATTTTAGGCCCCTCTGGCAGAAGGAAGGTATTCCAGGTAGACCTGATGAATTCTTTGAATGCGGGGTGGGTGAGCCAAAACCCTTCAAATTGAAAAGGTCATCTAGTGGCATTGCCTGGTCTTTCCCACTAAAGGGAGATAGGCCAATGATCAGATCCTAAATAAGGGAGAATTGCAGCCGCAATGTTGCCTCCCAAGTGAACCGCGTTGTCAGATAGGAGGAATCTATCTAGTTTGGAAGTGATTTGATGCTTCCCAGTCCTACGATTGGTCCATGTGTGCGTGCCATTACAAAATTGCAAGTCAATTATAGAATTGTTTTGGATGAATTCTTTGAAAAGACCATTTTCCTGCTCCATTCTAGCTCTGCCTCCTAGCTTTTCCTCTAGCTTGGTCATCATATTGAAGTCTTCACCAACGTTCCATAGAGGATGAATTCTATTGAGGTTTAGAGCTTCAATCGTATTTAGTAATGATATTTTGTTACCAGCTTCCTGTGGGAAGTAAACGTTGGTGAGATGACCATCGATGTTAGTGCCTATAATGTGAAAGGTGGCCTAAATGATGTGGTGAGATGCATGAAAGTATAAAAATGTTATTGCTTGGGTATTTCAGGCAACGGCTAGCCCACTTGAGGCACCTGAAGCATCCACTGCAACCAAGTTACTGCCTAGCCATGCTCTGGAGAGAATGTTTCCAAGAGTGCTACTATTACACTTCGCTTCTTGAAGAAAGCAAATCTGTGGATGTTCCTACTTTATCATGTTTCTTATTAATCTCATTTTCCCTGGGCTATTGAGCCCTCTTACATTCCATGAAGTAAGCTTCATGATTCACTACTAGTGCTGGGCTTGTAGTACTTTTTCAACTTAGCATACGTGCCTGAGTCAACCAGGATTTTCCCTATTGCAATTGTTCGTTGGAGATCCGTTCTTCTTCCATGCTTTTTTGAGTCTTTTGGGAGGAGGTTGTCATCCCAATGAATACCTGGATGAATTCCCAGCTGTTGTTTCTGATACGCCCTTGAGATAATGGCTTCTAGTGTGCTAAGCTGATGCTCTGTAATCTTGTCATAGTCGTTCTTTTTGCAGGCTAGTTCAAGCTCAAGAATGTTAAGTCCTCCCAAATCAATACTCTCTGGTTTTTCGTCCATTTGTTGTACCTGAATATTTTCTTTTGGGAGTGTAGCTAAGCTCAGGGGTTGTTCGTCTAGGCCGTCAACTTCCATGCCATTTGCTTTTTGGTCTAAACCCTTCCGATCCACCTTAGGACTTCCATTAATAGCTTTGGGGGGATGAGCAGCGGGAGACGAACTAGAAGGAGGCGGGATTGCAGATGATGAAATAGGCGTAGGGTTGGGCATTATGTTCAAGGGCTGATCTTCTGAGGTTTTGGCAAGAATCTCAAAGCTATTGCTCGTAGACAGGAAGGAGGAAACGTTCTGTTGGGGATTTTTCCCTGTAGAAGACTTTTTGTGTGATTTTTTGCAGCTAGGTACTTTGGTGAATCCATCTTGGGCTGGCAAGTCCGAGGGATCGGAGGTGTGAGCTTTGGCATTTAACGGGTAGTCCTGGAAGAGATGACCATGAGCATGGCATTTACGATAGCAAAATGGTACATGTTCATAATCCAAGGGTTGAGTCCATTCATAGTCATCATGGAAGAGACTTACTGAGTTGCACAGGGCCTTGTCCATGCGCATGAAGATGCAGATGCGGGCGTAGGATGTATATCTACGTAGCTTCGTCTCTTCTGCCGCTTTAATGTATTCCCCCAGCCCATTGCCAATGTCCTTGAGCAGACCTTCATCCCAATATTCTTCCAGAAGCGAGTACATTCTGATCCACACGGGTGTCTAGCTGAGGTCTTCCTTATCCGGGTTGAATCTTGCTACCCATTCCCTTAAATACAATCCTGTTGAGTTGAAAAAATAGGGACCCTCGTCCAAGATTCTATACTTGTCTTCTAGGCATAAGAAGATCATAGTAAAGAACCCTTTCGGTCCTAACTGCAGGGTGACATGACTTTTGGGTTTCCACATGGCCGAGATCCATCCATGCAGGGCTTTTTCTGTCAGCTAGAATCCGATGAATTTTCTAATGAGTGCATGTTATGTCATATACTGGATTCGCTCATTGATCTTCTGACTGGGCAGTTCTATCCTTGGCCTTTCAGCTGCTATAGGTTTGCATGTCTTCGAGATTACCTTAGGCGTTTCGTCTTGCTCATCTTTTCCTTCTGGTATCTCATTGCTATTGTCTGACCTGTTGGTGGTTGCATTTGTTTTATCCTGTTGAGGGGACTTTCTTTTCTCCTCCTCTTCTCGCACCGACCCAAAATTTGACAGCCGAGTTTGTTCTGGAGGCAGCCGATTGGAGGTGGGGGAGGGCTTTGAGCCCACCCCCCGGGGGGATCCATTTCCACCCTGGTAAAACCAATGAGGTGCTATCGATCCCAAGAGGTCATCTAATCTGTGGTGGCAGAAAAAATTTTGTCTGCGCCGTTTCAGAGTTTCGACTGAACCCTAGTTGCAGAGCCTTCCGTCCCAACCATAATTGATTTTAATAGTAATAGTAATAATTAATTGTATAATTGTAATGAATAATATATAAATATAATAGAGATGATAGTATTACTCATAATAAAATTAGATAATTAATATAAAATAAGAAATGAGTAGCAAGACAATATAATATTATCCTGAAGTAATTAGGTGATTAATAGTATTAACATATTAGATATAATAATAATAGTAATAAAAGGAAATAAATAACAGAATAATATTGTGTAATGTGTGTGATATGGCAAAATTTTTGGATGGTAACACCATCCATCATCCGGGACCACAGACTCACCATCCAAAAATTTGGACATATCACACATATTACACAATGCTATTCCAAAAATATCTAAACATATGATTAACTATGAAAGTCTCCAATAACTAATAAAATGGGTTAAAATTATATTATCATAATGATAAAATTAGAAAATGTACAAAAAGCATATTGTAGTTAAAAATGTAAACTCCAGTGCACCTTCAAATTTACACATTATTTTTTTTGGCTCATATTTGATCAAATGATAACATGTTATCGTTATTAAACAAGCATTCTACTTTTGAGTCTATATACACTCAATTTATGTGTGAATGTTTCTAAATAGTTTCCATAAATAAAATGGTATAAAAGAATTCTTGAATGAAGATTCATTCTCTTTTGATTTTTGAAGAAAAATAATTCTCTCTATATATAAAGGGATGAGATGAGATTTCACTATGTGTTCCACAACATTTAAACAACTTCTGACTCTCTATAATATCCCATCACATTGTGGTATGGCTTCCTTTTGAGAATAAAATAATGTATTGGGACATTATTAAGACGTTGCACCATTTCAACCTAGCCCTACTCAAACTCAAGACTTTTTTAATGTTAATCATACCTATAGCTCATATTAACCTCTATCCTTCACATAATATGACATGTGGACCTCTTTATTATAGCTCACAACCTCCGCTATATGTTTTAGACCCTTTTTCCTGAGTCACTAATTGTGATGATAGTGTGTGGGTTCAGTTTCTATGTGTCAAGCATTAGAAACATGGTTATGATCCATCCATGTAACTGACATAATAAATGTGACCACTAAATCATTAGACAATAGTGAACAAAATGAACAAAGACTTTGAGAAAAAGGAACAATGTAGAAGAACTACAAGGGGAATTTCAGAAATTGATGCCATCGATTTTTGAAGGAGATTCTAAAGAGAAAAAAACTCATGGTTGAGTAATATAGGAAAATATTTTCATCTTTACCAATATTCTAACAACCCAAAACCTAGGCTTACTACATACCAATTAAATGGTGAATCCAATATTTGGTGGGAGAATACCAAAATTTCTAATGTAATTAATAAAAAGGAAACAACATGGAAACATTTTAAGAAGGTATTTGAGAAACGATATTTACGTGAAAGATACATTAATAATAGAGCCAAGGATTTTCATGATTTGAAACTGTGAAGTATGAATATAGATGTCATCACCACCAAATTTTTAAGGTTGTTGATGTATGTACCCTACCTTTGCCGAGCAAAGGAATAGGTGAAGAGATAACTCTAATTCTTACACTCCTTATAATAGAATCAAATTGAATTTTACAACCAAAAAATAATGGATGAAGTTATGGGAAAATAAAATTTGTGTCATTAGCAATTTAGTCACAAGACAAAACAATGCAAACCATGGTCTACTAAGACAAAAGAGATATCATATTTCAAAGGAAAGGGATTGGAATACCCACAATTTACATATGGATTTGATCATTATAAATCTTTTCTCCATCTCGATGCTTTCAAAATGAAAAAAATAGAAGAATCAACTCGCAGGACCCTTTTTACTCATAGGATCCAATTTGTCAAATTAGGGTCTAAAACATTATCGGATAATTTTGAGGCATTAAATTACAATTTTTTAAGGGAAAAGCTTTGTCTCTTTAGCATCACACATTGTTTTCCAATTGTACACACAAAGACTTTTCTAACAGTGAACGAATTGAATCAATTAGAGTTCGTATGTGAAAGTTATGCCACTAAGACTTTGACCTTCCTACTATCACCACAATAATTTAAGAGCATTCTATATAATCCCCCCTTATTCTTGAAAAATGGAATAGCAACATTATTACAATGAACTAGATTCTAGAAAAGTATATATTCTAGTTGTCATTAATAGATGAGGTAGTCAAACCTAGCCACTAAGAAGCTATCGGGTTGTAGTATAACCCGGTGACCCAGAAGAAAAAGGGTTCCATTACTTAGAGTGCATTTGTTCCATGGATGCACAAAATTATCCAAGAGGGATAGGAGACAGATAACATAGATATGATTTGTGCACTATAGTAGCCCATTGACCATAAGCCATAATTCTTTGTACTCAAAACCATTTTCTTATTAGAGAAGGAGAATTGGGGAGCCTCACCTTCCAACTAGGTTTTCCTTTCAACAAGGTTTCTTAGGTCTTATCTTGTGTCAAATATTTTCATGTGTCACATCTCCCTTTGTTACTAATTTTTTTTTTGCAAATTGTCTGTCTTGATATAGTACTTTTCTTTCTCTTATGTTACATATTTTTTATCACCTGTAATAGTTTATTTATATCTAGACAAAATTGTCATTAACATTATCATCTCAAATAAAAATGCAAGTTTTTTTATATTACAAACTACATATATAGTTCTTTATCTCTCCTTCTCTCTTTCTCTCTCCTTCTCTCTCTCTTTCCTACTCTCTCCCTCACTCTATTTCCATCTTTTCCTTGTCAATCCCTCTCTCTCTCCACCTTTCTCCTTCTACTTCGTTCTTCTTGGCTCCCTCTCTCTCGCCCTCAAACTCCATCTCTCTCACCTTCTCTCTTTTGAGTCTTCTCTTCCTTCCTCTCCCTCCGTTTCTCTCCCACATCCCTCTATCTCTTCCCCCATCACTTACTCTCTCCCTCTTCCCTCCAACTCTTTCATTATCTCAATCCCTATCTCCTTCTCACTCTCCCCTCCTTTTCCGTGTCTTCCTCTCTCTCTCTTCCCCTTCGCTTCATTAGAAAATCAAAAGGCATAAAATATTTTCTTACTTTGATAAAAACTTGTGATAATTTTTAATTATATTGTCCTCTTATGTCCTATTTTCATCAAGCAACTATTAAACCATAAAAAACATGAAGATCATAACAATAATAGAACATAGTATCTAGGATCTCAACTAGGGAAAACTCCTCTCTTAGGGGAAGACCAAATTAAAATTCTCTTCTTCTTGATCTGAATTTGAAACTACTTGAAAAAGGTTTGCAAGGTATTCAATTCAATAGTAAACATATTTAAAACATTCCCATGTCTTGCAGTAAAGAAACAAATCAAATTTTCAGCTGTTCATGATCGATTCAAGCATAGCAGAATTATTTCATTTTATTGTTTAACACATCAAAATGAATTTGTTCTGCAAAATAAATCAACCACAGATACAAAAGAAGTTGATGAAGCAGTTCACCCCTCCTAGGCTACCTCTGCTGGGTCCAAGGCTCCAAAATGGGTCAGTCCTCGTTTTAATTAAATGCTCAAAATGAAATTACAGCTGAATAGAAGTCTCTACAGGTGAAATAGACTGTAAAATCGAATTCAAAACACATGAATCCTTTAGGATTGACTGTTGGTTCACCTCCAATGGATACCTGCAACCTGAAACAGTTCTCTCAATACTGGGCCCTCGTGGCTCCTAGAACTTTCACGGCTCCCAAAATTTGCAAATGACCTCTGATGACTCAAAGACCTATGCCAATGGCTTCATAACGTCCAAAATACCCAAAATCAGAAAACAATTCGTCCAAAACCGCCTTTCCTAGCCAAAGTTATGGCCATTTAATGAAAACTACCAGTTTCCCCAAAAAGGACTCCAACTAACTTTAGTGGAGCTCTGCCAATTATGACAGGACCACCAAATTTGGCGCTCTGCCAAAAAATCCACCAACTGAAACTTAACTACCCACCAAATCCGCATGTGACCACGTTGGTTGGCTCGGCGATTATCCTTGGAATTCGCACTAACTGTTTGGTTATGGTCCTCGGTTCTCGGGCACGGTCGTATGGTATGGGGGCTGGCCCCCCAAACTTTCCTGCCCATGTAGAATTTAAACCTTAAGTATTAAAATTTTCGTTAACTCTTCAACGGATATGGTTGCAGCCTAATGGTAAGCTGTCGGAGTTGTTGGAGATAGGTCGGGGGTTCGAATCCAACCCCACCAATTTTAATATGCGCTCCCCAGTACTTGAGATGACATCATCCTGGGCCACGTGGTGGCCAGTGGGCTTGCCACGTTGCAGCTTCTGATTGGCCCCTTTCAAAGGAATATTCGATGGAATATTTTGTGGAATATTCGATGGAATATTCCGTGGAATATTCTTCTTTTAATTTTTTTTTTAAAATTCAAAAATTAAGGGTCATTAAGCGATTTTTTTTTTGCCATAACTTTCACATATGGCGACCATTTTTCGAACCGTTTATAGTGCTGAAATCGAGAGAATGAGCTCTATCCAGTTGTTCAAGTTTGAGCCAATTTTGAGCATTGTTTGACACTTGGGACATGAGCCCTTGATCATGCCTCCCCATTGGGAAGCTTTTGGACCCCAAAAGCCTTCAACTGCCTGTTAAAGAGGTGAGGGTATAGTGCCCTCACTCTGTCCACCTTCATCCTCTATGCCTTGTTCGGTTTACTGCCTTTGAGACCAACTCAAACATAATCTACATTGCCCCTCCTTGAAGTGCGTGTCTTTTTGTCAAGGATTGTATCTTCTTTCAGCTTATCTAAATATTTTGGCGAGAAATCTTCTATAGATGGTAGCTGAACAACGCTTTCATGATCAGCGATCAAAGGAGGTTCATAAAAACGTAAGTTCTCCACATTAACAACAGAATACATTTGCATGTAGGAAGCCAAATCTAATTGAAAAGCATTATTTCCAACCTTCTTGAGGATTTTGAATGGACCATAATGAATAGGCTTAAGCTTTTTACCTTCTCCTTGCATCCTTTCCTTACCAATGTACAACCAAACCTCATCCCCTTCTTGAAACTTGTGATCGACTCTATGCTTGTCGTGTCTTTCCTTGTACTTGCCTTGACTCTTCTCAAGCTGTTCTTGATTTTGTTGATGTATTTGCTGAATTATTTCAATGAATGAACGAGATTTGTCAACATCACTATGTCCCTCAATGGCGACATCTTTCTCAAGAATGAAATCAAGAGGTGATTTTGGCAAGTAACGAAAACAAGCTTCAAACAATGATGTGTTTGTGGAAGAGTGCTTGGCACAGTTGTAAGCATGTTGTATGTAGTGCAAATGTTCACCCCAAATCTTGGGATGCTTGCTGCAATATACTCTCAAGAGGTGCACAATGGTTCTGTTCACAACTTTAGTTTGTCCATCTGTTTGCGGATGAGAAGCAGTACTTTTCTTCAACTTTGTGTCCATCATCTCCCATAGGTTGGACCAAAAATTCCCCACAAATCTGGAGTCCCTGTCACTAATGATGGAAGTAGGCAAACCAAAGTGAATCCATACACGATGAAAAAATAATTCAGCAGTTATAGTTTTCTTACAAGGCATAAGTATACACATTTTGTTGAAACGATCAACTACTACATACAAATAATCATGCTGCTTTCTAGATTTTGGAAAACCTCCTACAAAATCTATAGAGATGCTCTCCCATGGTCTACAAGGTACCGGCAAAGGAGTATACAAGCCAAGCTTCCTGTTACTAGGCTTGATGGTAGCACATAATGAACAACCTCTTATGAACCTTGAAACATAATCTACCATGCGAGGCCAATAACAATACCTCTGTAGATGTGCAACTGTTTTTCTTACACCAAAGTGGCCAGCAATAAAAGAAGAATGAGCTTCTCTTATGACATTTATTCTCTCCCCCTGTGGTATACACAACTTTCCCAAATGAAACAGCAAATTGTTATGCATGTGATAGTCATTTTCATCTACATGATTCCCTTTACTCAAGCTAGCATATACATCTTTAATGTCATCATCAGATGCATACCGTTCTATGTAACTATCATGTACAATGGAATCATTCTTAAGTAAAGTAACAACACCAATAATAGGCCTTGAAAGCATATCAACAACTTTATTCAGAGTACCTTTCTTGTACCTTATTACCAAATGAAACTGTTGCAAGAAGCCCATCCATCTGAAGTGTCGTGACTGTTGTAACTTGCTTTGTGATTGCAAGTACTGTAAGGGCTGATGGTCGGTATGTATAACAGTTTCTTTGCCCATCAAATAGTGTTTCCACTTTTTGACGCTTTTTACCAATGCATATAAATCCTTATCATAGGTAGGATAAGTTACAACAACACCATTAAAAGTTTCAGAATGAAAAGCAATAGGCTTACCATGCTGTAGAAGAACTGCACCCATGGCATAATCACTAGCATCGGTTTGTATCTCAAATGGTTGTCTCAAATCCGGTCATGCAAGGATCGGAGTTGAACTAATCTTCTCTTTCAAATATTCAAACGCTTTTTGCTGCTTGCCTCCCCATTAGGAAGCATGCTTCACACTTGTCACTGCATGCATAGGAGATGCTATAGAAGAGAAGTTAGAGATGAACTTCCTCCAATATTGAGCTGCACCCAAAAAACTTCTTACCTCTGTTATGGATTTGGGAGTAGGCCACTTCACAATAGCCTCTATTTTAGCAGGATCAATCCTCAAAGCGCCTCCTCCTGCTATGTGTCCCAAATAAACCAAAGAAGTCTTTCCAAATTCACACTTTGACATTTTAAGAAATAACTGATTCTTCTTCAAAACATCAAGTACTTTCCTAACATGCATGACATGATCTTCTCTAGACTTGCTGAAGATTAAGATGTCATCTAAGTAGACAATAACGAAATCATCAAGAAAAGGACGCAAGACATCATCCGTTACCCGCATGAAAGTTGCAGGTGCATTGCACAAACCAAAAGGCATCACAAGCCATTCAAAGAGTCCTTGTTTGGTTTTAAACGCTGTCTTCCAAATGTCACTTTGTTCAATTCTTACTTGATGATATCCACTGTGCAAGTCTAACTTAGTTAAATATCGAGCATCTTTCAGCTGGTCTAGAAAATCATCTATCCTTGGGAGTGGGTAACGATTCTTTACCGTTATCTTGTTTAAGGCCTTGAAATCAACACACATATGCCAAGTGACATATTTCTTTGGAATCAGTACTATCGGTGACCCACATGGCGAAGTACTTGGCCTTATGAAACCCTTGTCCAACAAGTCCTTTATTTGCTTCTTTATCTCAGCATTCTCCATAATAGACATATGGTACATGCCTATGTTTGGAAGAGGACAATGTGGATGCAAATGGATTTCATGCTAAATCTCCCTCTTAGGAGGCAAACCTATTGGCTCCTGAAACATCTCATGATAGACATCAACTACATCATACAGATCTCATCTAAGTTTTGTATCACAATTGTCAAATGACTCATGATTCACATCAACCTTGGGCTTAATCATAAGAAGAACAAAATTCTTACTTGAATTGACCAACCTTTTTACCTATCCTGCATTCACCATTGCTATATTTGTCTTCTTGCGATGAGCTCTAACAATGATCTCCTTGCCATCTTTGAAAAGATGATATTTGTTTTCATGGCGATGGAAGATAGCTTTCCTATCAAACAAGTAAGGACTTCCCAAAACAATTCCTGCTATATGAAAAGGTACCACATCAATTTCAACTGTATCAATAAAATGTGCAGTAATTGCAAAGCGCAATTTGCACTTTCTTGAAACTTGTAAATTTGCATCCTTGCAAATCCATCCAAGTGGATATGGCTTCGGATGTGGGACGGTCTCAAGTTTAAGCTGCTTGACCAAGTCTTCTGATATGAGGTTTTCTTGTGACCCACTATCAAAAAGTGTGTCAATCTTAGTATTGAAATCACCCCACATGAAACCAATTCAATTTCTTTCTTCCTCATTAGGAGTTTTGTAATGACAGTTGAGGTACTAGTGTTGGCTTAATTTCCATTTCTTTTCCTTCAGTTTTTCAAACCCATGGCTTTTTTTTGGTTCATCACCTGAACATCCTCAATCTTGTGGAGTAGATTAGTAGCAGCAGTTTTCTGTTTCCCTTTGGATTTGTTAAACTGAGGTTTTTTCTCAGGATGTAATTTCCAACAGTTTTTCTCCTCGTGGCCTGGTTTAGAACAATGTTTACAAATCACTTTCTCACTTTACTGTTTGACAGATGCATTCTTTTTGCCCTTTCCCTTGGAGGGGTTCTCTTTGTTTTTCCCCTTAGCGGGCTTGTTTCTACCCTTTTCAAATGTGTTTTTTCCCCTTGCCTCTAAATGGGTAGCTTGGACACAAGCCTCATCCAAACTAGTAGGTTAAACATCAATATGGTGTGTCTAAGGTAGCTATGCAGGCCACCAATATACTTCAGCAAGGTGTCCTGGGTCTGTAAATCTACCCCTAACAAGAGAGCTCTTCTCCTGAATTCTTGGGTGTAGTCTTGGACATTCTGACCCTTAAGTTGTCTGAAATTTTGCCAGTTCATAATGGCTTTCTGCATGTGAGAAAGAGGATAAAATTGTTTTCTAATGGTTAACAGAAATTCAGTCCATGTTAAGGTAACCTTACCAAATTTCTTGATCTCCTCTTTGGTCTTGGCCTCCCACTAGACCAATGCTGCTCCATCCATTCTCAAAGAAGCCAACTGAATCTTTGTGGCATCATCATGCATGTTCTGGATCCTCAAGTAAACCTCCATCTGCCTAATCCATTTGTCAACCTTTTCTGCATTCACTTCACCATTAAACATAGACAATTCGAATTTTACATCAAGCTTCAAAAAAGGACTTTTTCTAGAGGATCTATGTTTATGCACAAAAGAAGAAGACGAGGATGAAGTGGAAGGAGGTGACGATGGGGGTGGTGGATCACCATTACCTCCATGTAATTTCTTGGAATGATCATCATCCTTCTTACCTCCTGAAGAATCCTCTCCTTCAAGTGGATGTTTGGACCCTTCTCTAGCCAATTTCTCATTTCTTTCTTGGTACAATATCCTCACCATTTCAGTGAGGTCCAAGAAAGCCTTTCTGAAGACTCTTTCTTCTTCTCTTGGATCCATGTCTTGTGGAATTTCCCCTTCATGTTCAGACATTTTTGAAGCTTCTGCTGAGACTCTTGAGGGTGAAATTGAAGGTGAAGGTGATGGCTCTCGGGCCTTCCTCCTTGACTGAGGATTCTCCCGTTCTCTAGTCAACTGTCCTTCCCCTCTTTTATGTTTCAACCTGGTAAGCATCAATACTTGCAAGACAGTTAGAAGATCTTTGCACAAAAACAATCAAAAGACAACTACACCAGAGATTGACTGAAAGAGCATTTATCTACTTTGCAATTGTATAACAAGATCATTTCGAAGGCTTCCTGGCTCGTTTCAGGCTCTGTCTATAGATTATTTGACTGCTTTTGATACAAAAGAAACAACAACAAAGCTCTGATACCAACTTGATCTGAATTTGAAACTACTTGAAAAAGGTTTGCAAGGTATTCAATTCAGTAGTAAACATGTTTAAAACATTCCCATGTCTTGCAGTAAAGAAACAAATCAAATTTTCAGCTGTTTATGATCCATTCAAGCATAGGAGAATTATTTCCTTTTACTGTTAAACACATCAAAATGAATTTTTTCTGCAAAATAAATCAACCACATATGCAAAAGAAGTTGATGAAGCAGTTCACCCCTCCTAGGCTACGTCTGCTGGGTCCAAGGCTCCCAAATGGGCCAGTCCTCGTTTTAATTAAATGCTCAAAATCAAATTACAGCTGAATAGAAGTCTCTAAAGGTGAAATAGACTATAAAATCAGATTCAGAACACATGAATCCTTCAGGATTGACTGTTGTTTCACCTCCAATGGATACCTGTAACCGTAAACAGTTCTCTCAATAATGGGCCCTAGTGGCTCCTAGAACTTTCACGGCTCCAAAACCTGTGCAAATGACCTCTTATGGCTGAAAGACCTGTGCGAATGGCTTCAGAACGTCCAAAATACCAAAAATAAAAATAAAAAAATCGTCCAAACCACCATTCCTAGCCAAAGTTATGGACATTATATGAAAACTGCCAGTTTCCCCTAAAAGGACTCCAGCTAACTTTAGTGGAGCTCCGCCAATTATGGCGGGATCACCAAATTTGGTGCTCCGCAAAAAAATCCGCCAACTCAAAATTAACTGCCCACCAAATCCGCATGTGACCACGTTGGTTGGCTTGGCGGTTATCCTTGGAATTCGCGCTGGCTGTTTGGTTATGGCCCTCGGTTCTTGGGCACAACCTTTCCCGCCCATGCAAAATTCAAACCTTAAATATTAAAATTTTTGTCAACTCTTCAATGGATATGGTTACAGCCTAATGGTAACTCATCAGAATTGTTGGAGATATGTTGATGGTTCAAATCCAACCCCACCAATTTTAATATGCGCTCCCCAATACTTGAGCTGACATCATCCTGGGCGACGTGGCAGCCTTTGGGCTTTACACGTGGCAGCTTCTAATTGGCCCGTTTCAAAGGAATATTCTATGGAATATTCCAAATAATATTCCGTGGAATATTCTTTTTTTAATTTTTTTTGAAAATTCAAAAATTAAGGGTCATTGAGCGATTTTGTTTTTGTCATAACTTTCACATACGGCGACCATTTTTCGAACTGTTTGTGGCACTAGAATTGGGAGGACGATCTCTATCTGGTCGTTTAGGTTTGAGCCAATTTTGATCACTTTCAATTTTCAGCATTTTTCGACACTTTTATACAACAAAAGAAAATGAGAGCTTCAAGACCTTTATACCAAGACAAAGATTCAATCCAAGAAACCAAGTCATACTTCCAAGAAATAATTATTCATATAATCTTAAGTCAACAAAGTCAATGAAACTCAAACTTCTATTTTAATTGTCGAATCATATTTTGGGCCCTCAACTATAGGTTTGCAACTCGCTCTGCATATTTCAACCCAATAATAGGTAAAAAAACTCTTGTCCTTTTTGCACGTGTGAGCAGAAATAGTTAAGAATTAGGTCTTCCTTCCTTCGCTAAGGATTATTCTTCTCTTTTAGTCTCTTCACTTCTATATATAAATTTCCATGTGATCGAATAGGCCTTCCTAGTATGAGTTCTTTAGGATAGGCTAACATGGTATCAGAGGATATGCTAACATGGTATGGGGGATGTTCCACCTGTGTGTAGTAGATCGATAAGACAAATCTCTTTACCAACACACCCCTAAGCCTTGGGTTGTGATTTTATAGAGATGAGTTCCTCAAGCCTATTTTAGCTCTGTGGATTTTCACTTTCAAGTATTAGATGGTGGTATTCACAGATCAAGCTCAACCTTTCACTTATTCTCTCACAACATGAGACTCCTCTCTCTTCCTCGGGTACTTATAAATTCATCGTTGATCCTTGGTAGCCTCATAACATGTGGAAAATCTTCCACTAACAACTATTTATTTCCTAGGACTTGTTCCATCATGAGGCCATGTCCCCTTTGTGCTACACGCCCCCTTAAGATATGTTGTTTATCCCCCTTCCAAATTTATTTTTAGAGAATAAAAATTTCTCGACTCTGCATTTGCCATTCATAGCTTGTCATCATTCAAGCAGAGCCACCTCATATAAAATCAAAATCCATACTCACAAACATTGCTCTTCAAATTGTATCTATTTAATTATTATTAATAAAATAAAATTGTTTACAATATTTATTACAACATTATTTTTGAAATTTAAAGTTTTGAGACCTTTCAACCATAATTAAAATAAACATATCTTCTGAAACAAAAAGTTAAAGAAACTGGTGATAATAATGGATAGCTTGCTATTTTTGTTATGTTATCTCAAACACTTGTAATACCGAATCAAATGTTAGCTAGATAGTTTTTGTTGAATAGCTCATTGAAAAACCTCATTACTTGAAATTACTTTCCTCACGTATGATAAAAAAATAAGAAAAATACAAAACCTATAAAATCCTTAGCAACATATACTAATCCAATATAATTTAACTAATCTTTACTTACCATTGTAGCCTGAGCTAATGTCATATAGGGTGAATTGAAAGCCGTTCACCTTGCGAAAATAAGGTGTCATGAATAATCAAATAAGTGTATTTCTGAAACACTGGTCTACCGATATGGACATATTTTTCTGCAAAAATCAAGCAATGTCAAATGACAAGTATGGGATGGTAGTCAATCTGACCAATTTGTTGTAGTGATTAAAAAACACCATTCAATTACCTTGTCTCATTTGAGTCATCCTATTGTGACTTTGTTACATCGATGGCTAACAATGTTTCTGATACTTACCATTTAGAAAGTGAACCCAACACACTATGTTCACCATTAGTGACTCAGGAAAAGGGGTCTAAAATGTATCGTGGAGGTTGTTAGCTATAACAGAGACGTCCACATGTCATATGATGTGAGGGATCGAGGTTAATATGAGTTATATATATGATTAACATTAAACATGTCTCGAGTTTTAGTAGGGCTAGGTGGAAATGATGAAATGTCTTAATAATCCCCCAACACATTATTTTGTTCTCAAGTGGAAGCCATACCACATTGCGATGGGATATTATAGAGACTCAAAAGTTGTTTAAATTTTGTGGAACCCATAGTGAAATCTCATCCTATTTTAGATAGAGAGAAATATTGTTTTTCAAAATTAAAAGAGAATGAATCTTCATCCAAGAATGTCTCTATACCATTTTACTTCTGGAAACCATTTAGAAACATTTAGAGAGGAAAACTGACTCTATATGAACTCAGAACTTCCGAATGCTTGTTTAACAGGAAAGTTCACTTCACCTTAGTAATGATAACATGTTATTAGTAGATTAAATATAAGTCAAAAGAAAATTAATGTGTAAATTTGAAGGTGCACTAGAGTTTATATCTCTAATTACATTATATCTTTTGTACATTTTCTAATTTTATCATTATGATAATATGATTTTAAGTCCTTTTATTAGTTATTGGAGACTTTCGCAGTTGATCTGTCCAAGGTTTCCAACGTTTCGCATGGTGGCTCTGTGGTCCCCGATGATGGATGGAGTCACCATCCAAAACATGGTGACTCTGTGGTCCCTCATGATGGATGGAGTCACCATCCAGAAAATGGTGACTCTGTGGTCCGTGATAATGGATGGAGTCACCATCCAAAACGTTATCACTCATATTACACATTATTATTCTGTTTTCTATTTCCTTTTATTACTATTATTATTATATCTAATATGTTAATACTATTAATCACCTAATTATTCTACTCATTTATTATTTTATATTAGTTCTCTAATTTTATTATGAGTACTCCTATCATCTCTATTCTATTTATATATTATTCATTACAATTATACAGTTAATTATTAATCTTACTATTAAAATCAATTGTTATTCTTTTTTTTTAAAGTTAGTTTCTCATAATCTTTTCCTTTGATTCCTAGGATTTCTATACCCCACCTTTCCCACCTGTTATCTTGCAACACATATGTGTATGGACCTTACCACTCTTATGCTCTTAAACATTTGGCCTTAAAGCTAGATCTCCTTTTAGATTTGAAAAATCAAACGAAAGTGATCTATAAATCTCCAAAATTAGGTTCTACAAAATTTAATGAAAAAAATCTCAAAACATTATGATTTAAATTTTAAAAGATTAAAGAAAAAACATTAATTTTAGTAATAACTTATTTTTCTCACTTTTATTTAGTAAAGTGAATGGCAATATGGTATGCCAAAGTAATATTCATTTTTAAAGAAAAATCATCATATCTATTTACGGAGAGAATAACACTTAGACTATACCTCTAACAATCCATGTGACTTTTCTGCATTTTATTTTTATGTCAAGTAACTACAAGTTAAATTGTTTATAAAAAGAAGTTTGAGGAGTAATAATTGAAATAATAATATATTTGTTAATTGTTAAAGATATAACTTGTATTTTTTTTTCAATTATTTAAATTAAGTTAATTGATAATAATTTTTTGCAAAATATAAATATAAATGATTTTACCTAATTTTTTTATAATTAGGTAATATAATCTATAAAATAAATAATAAATAAAATATGAATAATATAACAAGATTATGCTCTATTTTTTTGGGTTAATTTCAAGAATAAAAAAGATCTCAAGGTAAAGATAAAGATGAAAGAAGATCTAAATGTCAATTTAAATTTCATATTTGATAACAAGAAAAACAAAACCAACAAACCCCCCAATCCGATTTAATGTAGAAGGGCATTCTCTAAGCGATTTTCCAATTCCCTCATTCCCATTCCATTCCGGTTTAACGTAAATTGTCAACCTATGGGTGTTATTTTGAATGAAACAGAAAGCTGTATTCCGACCAATATTTGGAAGGAGATAGTAGTGGATTTGATAATAAGAGATGATGTAGGAGCATCTGGTTAACAGGGCGGAGATAGAAAGAAGGTTGGCATGGTTTCTGAGAAGGACAGAGAATATAGCTCGCAGAACGGACAGCATGTCTGTTTCGTCTTTATTTTTAATTATTTTAATTATTTTTTGTTTTTGGTTTCTGTTTAAAATGCCTAGAATACTGTAACGAATTCTAATTAGGAACAGTAACATTAGTTAGAATCATTAGTCGTTGAGCAGTTATTTACTATTGTAAAAGCAGACAAGGGAAACAAGGTAGCCATGAATAAAAGTCAAATAAGAAATAACTGATGTAACTGATAATTAAACAACTGACAGCAGTTATCGACCTGCCTGAGAACCATGTACAAAAACGAGGGAAAGCAAGCCCATAGGGGTTTCAGCAGTGAAAAGTGAAAAGAAAGAACAGAAATAAAGATATACATCTTGTTTTTTTTCCCAGTGCACAAACAACTCTTACATGCGTCCTCAAAAAGAAATAGAGACTGTACAATTCCATGTTGTGCCTACATTTTATTTTTCTTTCATGTACAAAACCTATTACATGTTCTTGACAGACTTCGAACCAGCAGAAGGACAAACAACCAAACAGGAGGTGACACCGACCAGCACCGGTCACGAGTTATAGCGCCCAGACAAATACATTTACAAGGTATGCAAACGAAACTGAAGGCGATACAAGTTTTCTTTCCACATATAATTAACAAATCATCTCAGCATAAATACAAATATTAACAGTCCATCTCAGCATACAAATTAGTGTTCGACGCAGCTTCAACCCTACCTAGTTCACAAGCCTAGGGTTTTGACCAAAAGTCATGAACACAAGCCGCGGCAAGAACTACTCTCTACAGTAGCCAACCACCAAACCAAAGACCCATACAAGAATCCATTACAGACAAGAAACAAAAACAAATCTACCCGGAAGGTATCCAGAATAGACGGAAGCCAATGCATTCGACCCAGTGAACGACTCCACCTGCGTAGGGACGAAAGGAGGAAGGGTTAATTTCCAACCCTTGAAGAAAAGCGGGAAATAGAGAAATGGAAAGAGAAATGTAGAGAGCATGAGAAAGAAATCATACCTGAAGGTGAGCCACGACTGCAAAGCAAAACCCTCAAACGAACAAACCCTGCTCACAGAGGAGCCGAACCATTAGAGTCTAAATAAGCTATGGTAGAGAAATTTGGCAGGGAACGAGAGATTACCAGTTGAAATAGCCGAGAGCCGAACAGGGAAAGCCGCGAAATCCATCCAAATTGGAGGCTGACGAACCGAGAATGCAACCAGAAATTCCATTAACTTATAATGCTCAAATAACCATGGACTCTTGAGAGAAACGAACAGACAACACCGTGAAAAACAACAACACCAGTGGGAAGCGCCAAACGACAGAGGCACAAACATACAAACGATACAGTAGCGAACTTAACAAAGCGACACCAGACCGTCGAGGCATACAAGCCGAACCTGGAGCAATAGAACCACAACCAATTGTTTGCCATACAGTTAACCGAGCAAGCAGAGACCGCATTGTGTTTTCACCGCAAACAATACAATGAATACAAAGGAAAAATCGCAGAGATTGTAGAGCTAAACTACCAAGTAACAATAATAACCCAAAGGGTGCGAACAGGGTAAAACCCAAGCGAGAACTTTCCAGGATCCCGAGAAGGGACAGTTGTCCACCGATAAGACCACCCCAGTACATGCCAAGTTGATTGTAAATCAAACTGAAATTAATACCAAATCAATCGTATACTGTCTGGTTCATAGAAGTGTTACACATTAGCTTAGGATTGGCGGGACCATGTGGGCTAGCCCCATCAAGTGGTATCAGAGCAGCGTTTTGAGGAAGTAGAGGAAGATGGAAGTACAAAGACGAGGACGTGGAAGAGGTGCACGTAGAGGAGCAGATGAAGGATTGAGAGAACAACTGAGAATCCTTACAGCTCGCTTAGAAGCAGTAGAGGCGGGTAGGCGACGAGACCCGGAACTTCGGGATGACAGTGAAGATGAGGCAGCAATTGTTACAGATGGGTCAGAGGAAGAAGCCCCAGAGCTGAGGCTGTTGCTATCAGTTCTGTTAGCCAGCAGCAAGCCCAAACCGGATCCCTAATTATGATGGTAGTCTGTCCGCGGATGTCTTGTTGGATTGGGTGAGTGAATTAGACAAATATTTTGAAAATGAGGAGATGAGTGAGGACAAAAGAGTTAGATTTGTTGTGACCAAGTTAAAAGGACACGCTGCCCTATGGTGGGATAGTGTCCAAGCGGACAGAAGGCGAATGAACAAACTGCCGATAGGAAAATGGCCAAGGATGGTGGCAAAACTGAAGGGTAGGTTTTTGCCTAAAGACTACCAGGTTGAACTTTATCGGCGAGTACAGAATTTAAGGCAGAAAGGTATGACTGTACAAGAATACACAGAAGAATTTTATCATGTAAATTTACGTGCTGGTTATACAGAGGATACTCCCGAAAAAACAACAAGGTACGTGAATGGCTTAAGAATGGAAGTGTTGGACGAGATTAGCATTCTCTCTCCCCAAAGTGTTGAGGAAGCCTTTCAAAGTGCTGTAAAGGTGGAGGAAAAAATCAACAGGAGAAAAAACAACAGGAGAGGGAGAGGAAATGGCAGAGGACGAGGACAACCCTATGGCAGCAGGAGAACTGCCGCAAACAACGAGGAAAGCAGCAGTTCCATAGCTTCAGGGACAAAAAAGAAAGGAGAAAGCACCAGAGGAGGTTGGGCATATCAGCAGGGACGAGGAAATGTCCGCAGAAGAGGGACTAATGTCCAGTGCTACGGGTGCCATAAGTGGGGGCACAAATCCTTCGAATGCCCAGAAGCTGAGCATGCGGGCCAGAGGGGAACACTTGTTGCACAGCCTGAGGAAGCTGAAGCCCAACCCTGGGAGGTAGAAAATATGGCAGAAATAGGGGAAGCTTTAATTTTAAATAAATTGTTGTTGAAACCAGCCAAGGAGGTGGCTGAACAGACCCAGCGAAAAGCACTGTTCCGAATAGTTTGCAAATCACTTGGAAAGTGTTGTAAATTGATAATAGATAGCGGAAGTACAGACAATTTGGTTGCCACCGAAATGGTAGAAAAGCTGGGACTGAAGCGACTTAAACACCCCACACCTTACAGGTTGTCGTGGCTACAGAAAGGCCACTAGTTATTAGTTGATGAACAGTGTGAAGTTGAATTTCGCATTGGCAAATATCACGACATGGTGGTCTGTGATATTATGCCAATGGATGTGTGCCATATACTACTCGGGAGACTGTGGCAGTATGATCGGAAGGTGACACACGATGGGAAGACAAATTGTTATAAATTTGTGAAAGATGGGATCAAACATACACTTGTACCCGTCAAGGAAGAGGATGCAGTGGAACCGAGTGGAACAAAGGCACTATTAATTGGAGGAAAACAGTTTGTGAAGAAGATGGAGGAAAATGAGGTCAATTATGCAATTGTGAGGAGGACGAAACCGATGTTGCTGAACACAGAAAAATCAGAACTGCCTAAAGAAATTCAGGAGCTGTTGAAAGAATTTCAAGACATTGTGGTTGATGATTTACCTGATAAATTGCCTCCCAAGAGGAGTATCAGCCATCACATTGACTTTATACCGGGAGCAAGCTTGCCAAACAAGGCTGCATACAGGATGAGTCCGAAAGACAATGAAGAAGTTCGCAAACAAGTGCAGGAGTTGCTGGATAAGGGACTGATCAAAGAAAGTTTGAGCCCCTGTGCAGTACCAATAGTACTTGCACCTAAGAAGGGTGGAGAATGGCGAATGTGTAAAGATTCGCGGGCTATTAACAAAATCACTATTCGATACAGATTTCCCTTGCCCAGGATGGATGACATGATGCACTGTCTTAGTGGGGCAGCTTATTTTACAAAAATGGATCTGAAGAGTGGATATCATCAGATCAGGATTAGGGAAGGAGATGAGTGGAAGACAGCATTTAAAACCAATGAGGGACTGTACGAATGGCTGGTCATGCCATTTGGATTAAGCAACGCTCCTAGTACCTTCATGAGATTGATGAACGAGATGTTAAAGGAATTTATTGGCAAGTTCGTGATAGTTTATCTTGATGATATCTTGATCTTCAGCAGAACGAAGGGGGAACATCTTCAACATGTTCGAAGGGTGTTAGAGAAGATACAGTAGAACAAACTGCTGATAAACTTGAATAAATGCACTTTCCTGCAGAAGGAGCTGGTCTATTTGGGATTTGTGGTTGCAGAAAATGAACTGAAAATGGACCCAGAAAAGATTGCAGCAATTATAAATTGGCCGTCACCAAAAAGCTTATTTGAGGTACGTAGTTTTCATGGACTGGCAAGTTTTTATCGGAAATTTATTAAAAATTTCAGTGAAATCTGCGCACCAATGTTAGAAACCATCAAAAAGGCAAGTCAACCTTTTTGCTGGACCAAGGCGGCAGAAGACAGTTTTCAGCATTTGAAGCGGAAGATCACGGAGAGGCCAATCTTGAGACTGCCCGACTTTAATAAACTTTTCCAGGTTCAATGTGACGTGAGTGGAACAGCTATTGGCGTTGTGCTCAGTCAAGAAGACAGACCAGTGGCGTTTTTTAGTGAAAAACTAAATGAGAGTCGACAGAAATATTCCTCATATGACAAGGAATTTTATGCAGTGGTCCAAGCTTTGAAACATTGGAGACACTACCTACTGGGCAGTGAATTCGTTTTGTTCTCTGATAATTCGGCATTACAATATGTAATGCAGCAGCACAAGTTAAACCATAAGCACGCCAAGTGGGTAGAATATTTGTAGAGTTTTACTTTTGTGTTAAAACACATAAGTGGGCAAGCCAACAAAGTGGCAAATGATTTGAGCAGGAGAGCCTTGCTCCTACAGGAAAGCAGCATACAGGTGATGGGATTCGAACATCTGAAAGATTTGTATCAGACAGACACAGATTTCAAGGAAGCTTTTGAAGCCTACCAAAATCCCGTATTGAGAAACGCAAGCCCATGGTTAGACTATAATTTACAGGAAGGATTATTGTTCTGAGGTGGGCAGTTATGTATCCCGAATTGTTCAATGAGGGAGAATATAGTATGGAAGAATCATAGTGGTGGATTAACGGGACATTTTGAAATCAACAAAACTTTGGAGCAACTCGGACATTTTTATTATTGGCCTAAAATGAACAGGGATGTACAAAGATTGGTAAACCGGTGTAAAGGCTGCCAACTGTCCAAGGGACACAGTCAGAATACTGGACTTTACACACCACTACCCGTTCCAAGCAGGCCATGGGATTCGGTCAGCATTGACTTTGTTCTCGGACTACCTAGAACACAGCAGGGGTATGATTCGGTAGTGGTGGTGGTAGATAGATTTTCAAAAATGGCTCATTTTATTCCTTGTCGGAAAACTAGTGACGCCACGTATGTGGCACACCTGTTTTTCACGGAAGTTGTTAGATTACATGGCCTACCCAAAACTATCATTTCAGACAGGGACATAAAGTTCACAGGACACTTTTGGTGCACCCTGTGGAAAAAGTTGGGCACGCAGTTGAATTTCAGCTCTGTGTATCATCCGCAGACTGATGGACAAACGGAGGTGGTGAACAGGAGCTTGGGGAATTTATTACGGAGTTTGACTGGAGAAAATTCACGATTATGGGATCGAGCTCTTGCCCAAGCGGAATTCGCTTATAATGATTCACCCAATCGTAGCACCGGACTTAGCCCATTCCATATTTTGTATGGCATGCATCCTCGAGGAATACATGAACTGCGAGATTTGGGAAAGCTGGAATGGAGAAGCGCAGATGGGGAAGATTTTGCAGAAGCAATGAGCGAGCTCCATGAAAAAGTCAAACTAAGGTTGCAGGACAGCGTACAGAAATACAAGCAGCAAGCAGATTCAAAACGACGAGAGGTGCATTTTAATGTTGGAGACGAGGTCCTTGTGCATTTGCGCCGGGAACGGTTTCCTAAAGGCACATATAACAAGTTAAAATATAAGAAAATTGGTCCATGCAAGATCCTACGGAAATTTTCAGCCAACGCTTACGAGATTCAGCTGCCACCGGACATAGGCATATCACCTATTTTTAATGTGGCAGATCTGTTCCCATATAATGCCCAAGCAGATGAAGATAGTGCGGTACAGCCAGAACGGGACACCCAATTGGAAAGCAATTCTTGGAAGAAACAGTTACCTTCGGCCCGGACCCATGAGATTGAAGGGATCCGCAGCACCCAGGTAGCCAAGAAGACGCGCAGGAAGGAATATCTGCGTTACCTCGTCAAGTGGAGAGACCGTCCAATGGAGGACAGCTCGTGGCTTGACGCGGCACAGATTCAGAAGGCTGGTTATTTGGTGGAGGAACTCATGGAACGGAGCCATGAAATTTCTTTTACCCCGGAAGCCTGATGCAGGAGCATCTGGTTAACAGGGTGGAGATAGAAAGAAGGTTGGCATGGTTTCTGAGAAGGACAGAGAATATAGCTCGCAGAACGGACAGCATGTCTGTTTCGTCTTTATTTTTAATTATTTTTATTATTTGTTGTTTTTGGTTTCTGTTTAAAATGCCTAGAATACTGTAACGAATTCTAATTAGGAATAGTAACATTAGTTAGAATCATTAGTCGCTGAGCAGTTATTTACTATTGTAAAAACAGACAAAGGAAAACAAGGTAGCCATGAATAAAAGTCAAATAAGAAATAACTGATGTAACTGATAATTGAACAACTGACAGCAGTTATCGAACTGCCTGAGAACCATGTACAAAAACGAGGGAAAGCAAGCCCATAGGGGTTTCAGCAGTGAAAAGTGAAAAGAAAGAATAGAAATAAAGATATACATCTTGTTTTTTTTCCCAATGCACAAACAACTCTTACGTGCGTCCTCAAAAAGAAATAGAGACTGTACAATTCCATGTTGTGCCTACATTTTATTTTTCTTTCATGTACAAAACCTATTACATGTTCTTGACAGACTTCGAACCAGCAGAAGGACAAACAACCAAACGGGAGGTGACACCGACCAGCACCGGTCACGAGTTATAGCGCCCAGACAAATACATTTACAAGGTATGCAAACGAAACTGAAGGCGATACAAGTTTTCTTTCCACATATAATTAACAAATCATCTCAGCATAAATACAAATATTAACAGTCCATCTCAGCATACAAATTAGTGTTCGACGCAGCTTCAACCCTACCTAGTTCACAAGCCTAGGGTTTTGACCAAAAGTCATGAACACAAGCCGCGGCAAGAACTACTCTCTACAGTAGCCAACCACCAAACCAAAGACCCATACAAGAATCCATTACAGACAAGAAACAAAACAAATCTACCCGGAAGGTATCCAGAATAGCCGGAAGCCAATGCATTCGACCCAGTGAATGGCTCCACCTGCGTAGGGATGAAAGGAGGAAGGGTTAATTTCCAACCCTTGAAGAAAAGCTGGAAACAGAGAAATTGAAAGGGAAATGCAGAGAGCATGAGCAAGAAATCATACCTGAAGGTGAGCCACGACTGCAAAGCAAAACCCTCGAACGAACGAACCTTGCTCACAGAGGAGCTGAACCATTAGAGTCTAAATAAGTTGTGGTAAAGAAATTTGGTAGGGAATGAGAGCTTACCAGTTGAAATAACCGAGAGCCGAAAAGGGAAAACCGCAAAATCCATCAAACTTGGAGGCTGACGAACCGAGAATGCAACCAGAAATGCCATTAACTTATAATGCTCAAATAACCATGGACTCTTGAGAGAAACGAACAGACAACACCGTGACAAACAACAACACCAGTGGGTAGCGCCAAACGACAGAGGAACAAACATACAAACGATACAATAGTGAACTTACCAAAGCGACACCAGACCGTCGAGGCATACAAGCCAGACCTGGAGCAACAAAACCGCAACCAAACGTTTGCCATACAGTTAACCGAGCAGGCAGAGACCGCATTGTGTTTTCACCGCAGACAATACAACGAATACAAAG
>APFE030027416.1:47373-95115 GCA_000404065.3 Pinus taeda | reverse complement strand
GTAGATGGATGCGCAACAATGGCAGGCAAGGCAAAAGGATTGGTGAGCCGGGATGATGGCGAGTTGTGGCACAGGAGATTGGGTCACCTTCACCATGGAGACTTGAAGATACTGCAGCAGATCACTATAGGGCTTCCTAAAGGCACACTTGCACAGTCAGATCAGTGCAAGGGGTGTACTTTGGGGAAGTTTGTGAAAGCCACCTTTCACGAGAAGGATAGTCATGCCACGACGATCCTTGAGATAATTCACATAGAGGTGGGTGGACCTTTCTCGGTTGCTTCGACAACAAAACACAGGTATTATGTGATTTTTGATGATGATTTCTCTCGTAAGTGCTGGATCTTCTTCATGCAGAAGAAGAGCGAGACATATTCAAAGTTCTATGAATTCAAAGCACTGGTCAAGAAGGAGTCGGGGAAGAAGGTGAAGGCTCTTAGGAGCGATAATGGTCATGAATACATCTCGGACGAGTTCAAGGATTTCTGCATGGCAGAAGGGATTCAAAGAGAGCTCATAGCTCCCCATAACCCACAACAGAACGGGGTAGCTTAGCGAAAGAACAGAACGATCGTGGGTGATGCACGGGCGATGTTCATGATCAGGGCCTACCCGTTCACTTGTGGGAAGAAGCATGCAATACAACAGTTTATGTGCAGAACCGTTGTCCTCATAAGATACTTGGCATGAGTACACCTGAGGACGCTTATTCTAGTAAGAAGCCCGATCTTTCTCATTTGAGCATTTTTGGTGCTAACGTTTACATGCATGTGATGAAGGATGCCAGGAAGAAGTTGGAGCCGACCGCAGAGGCTGGGATATTTGTGGGGTACACTGATACGCCCCACAACTATTGTGTGTATTTTCCAGACAATGGTAAAACTGTTGTGTGACAGGATATAAAATTTCAAGAGGAGAAAGCCATGAAGTGTTCGCTTGAGAGGGAGCTACACTTGCATGCAGATGAGGAGCTATTAGTTCCTAAGGATGAGCTTTAGGACGTGGATCAGCCATAGGACGAGGTTCATGGAGTGGAAGAGACCACTCAAGCAACACCAACCATCAGAGGGCGAAAGCGCTTGACAGAAGCTAAGCAACTGGCTCAAGATGCAGAGAAATTTGTAGGACCACCTACAGCCCAACATAGACAGAGACAGTCACCTGATCAGCACACTGGATACATGGCTCTTATGAGCAAGTGTGTTGTGACTGAGCCATCCTCTTTCGAGGAAGCTGTGGAGGACCCCGCATGGGTAGACGCCATGGTGGAAGAGTATGATTCTATTGTCAGAAACAGTGCATGGGAGATTGTTCCTAGACTGGAAGGGAAATCAATGGTGGGTTCGTGATGGATCTACAAAGTTAAGCAGGCAGCTGACGGGAGTGTGGAGAAGTACAAGGAAATATTTGTTGCCCAAGGCTTTTCATAGATAGAGGGGATCGATTATGAGGAGACCTTTGCACCTGTCACAAGGTATTCTTCCATACGGACGATTCTTGCTCTCTCAGCGGAGATGGGATGGATGATTGGTCAAGTTGGCAAAATTAGATGGTCTTCTATTTTTAGACAACAACGGTGACACTGTCAAGTCTAATTATAGAGTAGTCAAATATTATTAGCTTATAATAATATTTAGACTACAAACTTTATCTTATTCTCTTGGAGCACTTCAGTTTGAGCTACAGATGTGGCACATGCAGCTGTTAGAAGGAAATACATTTTCTTTGTGGGTCGGTTGAGTTGTTGCATGCATGACTTTAGTTAGAACTCAATCAGTTGAGTTCGGTGGAGTTGATTGTGGAGTTGATGGAGTTGTGTTCAGTTTGACTTGGTTAAACTAGTTGTAATTAGTCTAACTACAAATAGACTAATGATGAGTTGTTAAACTAATTATTAGCTCATAATTCAACTAAATAATACATCAGTTAACTCAGTTGCATGTCAGTGCATGTTCAGTTTAGTAGGGACAGGTGTTAGAGGATCAAATTGCTATCAGTTGTGACTATAGTTGTGCATGAGGATTTGCACAATCAATGGGATTGAGTTATGCCAATGAGAATTGGCCAATACCAAGTGATTATAGCCTTTGCTCATGTGATTCCCAGTGTGAGTGATTCTTTTGAGGTAAAAACGAGTTTGGTTCAACCATTCTCATCCATTCTTGAGCAGGTATTGAGTAGTGGAGGCAGGCAAGAAGTGGAATAGATTTGGAGATCAGATCTGAGCTGTATTGTGTGTAACAGGTGGAGATAGTGCTGGATACTTGTGAGAAGTATTGACTATTGTAATTTTACATGTTCTCAATCATTAATATACAGATAGTGTGGCGTTTTCAGCTGTAAGCTTTCCCCGGGTTACATATTGTGTTAATGTGTGCATGCTCTTGATGTTTTATTGTTATTGATGCTGCTATATTGATGATCAACGTAGAGGAGCTTATGTATTGTGTATGTACTCTGCAATAGTACATGATCAAGATAATCTCCATTGAATATGTGTTTATTATTCAAAATTTCTACAATTATCGGCGCATTAAAATTGGTGACCAACCTTGGAAATCGGCGCTTAACATGGGCGTTGGCGACGTTATCGACGTCATTTACATGGTTTTGTCGATATCTATATCGGCGGCATTCCTAATCGGCGATCAGCATTCCTAATTGACGATTGGCATGGCAGTTGACGTAATAATCAACGCAATATATGGTGGCTTCACCAATATTCATATTGACAATCGGCGTGGTGTCAGCGCATTGTAATCAGCGACATATATATCGGGTTACGGTGATAGGGTGTCAGTCAGGTCCATCGCTGGTGGCCCGCCCCCAATATATATATATTATATATATTTATATATATATATATATTATATATATATTAATATTAATATATATATATATAATATGAGGTTGTGGAGAAGGGTTAGGCAGGGTTATGGCCGCCGATCCCGAAACCATATTTGACTCTTTTTTTTTGGTCGCGATTGCAATTTGGGCCAGTGGGAGGTTGTGGTCCATTGGCCTTAAATAATTATTGTTTTCATATAGTTATATTAATAACTATATTTAAAAAAAAAAATTGTTAGATGGTTATTTACTAACCATTTTCCATAAAAAATGATTTTTTTCTCTTATGCAAGTTTAGGAGACCAATGAAAAATGCCAAGTGTCAATGCTTGATGGGCTACCATGTGGGTCCCACCTGCCTACTAGGATGCCATGTGGCACACTGTGGGCCCCTCTTTTCCCCTGTCATATCAAACTTTGAAGAGCTTTATCTTTCGCATACGAGCTCGGTTTGATGAACCGTTCACAACTCCGTGATCACGACAACGAGACACTTATCATGAACATGTTTTGAACATAATCCAAATACTTTGATTTTTGAGCCATTTTTGTTCCGTGTGTCTCTTTGGAGCCACCTGGATCAACTGGTTGCGTGGTTATTTAGGAAAAAATAAAAAATCTATTTTCATCTTCACAAAAGGGAGCCCAATGGAAATTATAACTTTTCAACCATATCCAACAAAACGAAAGGGGATCTTGTTAGAATCATAAAATAAGTAGGAAATTAAACCCGAAAAAGAAATCGAATGAGTATTACTCAAAAGGAAATGTAAAGGAGTATTGCAAATAATTTCTATATGAACAACTTACAAGGAGATTGAGGACTAGTTTGAAGAATTATTTTTAGCTCAGTAGAAGGAAACCTAATTGAAAATAGAACTTCTTACCAGAGAAACAAGAAATAAAATAGAATATGAAGAAAAATTAAGTCTTTAATATTAAGAAAAATAAGTCTTTTACCCTGGTGAAGGAAGTTTTTGTCAATAAAATTTAAAAGCTTATTTTAAATTTTAACAATTTTATTATGTTAAAAGAAAAATAAATTATTTTTTTATAAATTTGGTGAGGGGAAGCAACATATTTGGGTATTCATATATATATTGATAGTAATTGGAATTGACTCTTATCAAATTGGTACGAGATTTTTTTTCTTCTTCTTTTAAATGGGTGGATAAATAATATTAGTGAGTATAAGCATTTATAATTTTAATTAATATTGAATATCTTTTTGCAAGAATTGTGGAACGTCCTCCATTCCTGCTTATCGAAAAATGATGTTTAATTGTCCCTTATGATGTCCCATGAGTGGAGTGTCCACTCACATTCCTCAGTTTCTTCTGAGGGATCGCCATTCCATAAGATAATATTGATAAAATAAAATGAATCATAGCTACACATGAGCTTCCTCCGGGTCAGTGAGACCTTCATTTTCAATAGATATTCCAAGTTCAATATAGTACATATTTCTCAGCATTTGTGAAATGAATTTCCAGTTCCATTTTCATTATAAATATAAACAATGGTATAGATAAGGTTCGTGTCAATGTAGATTTATATGTCGACCTTCATTTTCAATAGATATTCCAAGATCAATATAATACATATTTCTTAGCATTTGTGGAATGAAATGCAAGTTTCGTTTTCATTATAAATTTAAGCAATGGTAGAGATAATGTTTATGCCAGTGTAGATTTATATGTCACATTAAATTATTGTACACTTAATCCATAATTCCAAGGAAATTGTAAGAGCAAGCTGTACAAACTCAAGTATATAACATTATTAAGAGGCGAAGCAAAATAACTGTAAATAAGTGGGTAACTATTATAATGTTGAACTACTCGAAATAAGTGTGTAACTATTATAATGTTGAACTTTAAGGCCTGGAATTAAACTATTCATTTTGGGGAATCTTTCATTTTCATAGCAGCTTCGTCTAAGGTTATTCAACATTGAGAACTTTTGAAGTAGGCTTCTATTTATTTGAATTTATCTTTTTTTTTTTTATTTCCAGAGATACTACCATCTAGTAGTGGTTGCCTCATGGTGGCTTCATGGGAACCTCATCTCAAGAAGCTAAGAAAGATGAGGAGGATTAAGGGGAAGTAGCCCCTGTTCGCTTACTTACAGAGTTTTTGAGATTTTAAGTTGTATTTTATTTTTGCTTTAGGCATTGTATTCGCATGTATTATATTTAGAAATTTTATTCTATGGTTGAATATGGTTAGATCAAACCATATAGATTTTAGACTAAAATGAAATTTAGATTTCCAACTGTTAATAAGATCATGTATCTAGAATTATGTGGTGTTATTTATGCTCTTTTTCAACTATGTTAATTTTTTCAATGTTTCTTTTTCAAACATGATTCATTTAGACAAGACACATAGTCCATTTGACGTAGTTGTGTCACTTCTTTGGTCATCACAATTTTCATCGATCAGTTATTTGACACATAGTTCTATACTTAGCAACATGTTTCTATTAATTATATATAACATCGTTTGGTGTCGATAACATGGTTATAGTTCTTCTAATTCTTGGCTTACTTGGGTTTGAGTGTGCTTCACATTCCACAAAAAAATAATGCCCCCACATTGAACTGTGGAACGTTCAATGTTTCCATTTGAAGCTCCACTCATTCTTATGGACAAATAATGTTCAATTGTCCCCTATGATGTCCCATGAGTGGAGTATCTACTCACATTCCTTAATTTTCTCTGAAGAATTACCATTACATATACATAATATTAATAAAATAAAATGAATCATAGCTACACATGAGCTTCCTCTAGGTCCCTGAGACCTGCATTTTCAATAGATATTCCAAGATCGATATAGTACATATTTCTCAGCATTTTTGTAATGAATTGCAAGTTCCATTTTCATTATAAATTTAAACAATGGTATAGATAAGGTTCGTGTCACTGTAGATTTATATGTCGACCTTTGTTTTCAATAGATAGTCTAAGATCAATATAGTACATATTTCTTAGCATTTTTGGAATGAATTGCAAATTCCATTTTCATTATAAATTTAAACAATGGTATACATAATGTTTGTTCCAGTGTAGATTTTTATGTCACATTAAATTACTATATATCTAACCCATAATTCCAAGGAAATTATAAGGACAAGGTGTACAAACTCAAGTATATAACCTTATTCAGAGGCCAATCAAAGTAGCTGTAAATAAGTGGGTAGCTATTACAATTTTGAACTACTTTAAATAGGTGTGTACCTATTATAATGTTGAACTTTAATGCTTGGAAGTAAACTATTCATTCGCGGGAATCTTTCATTTTCATAGCAAATTCGTCTAAGGTTATTCAACATTCATAACTTTTGAAGTAGGTTTCTATTTATGTTCCTAACACACCTTTTCATCCACGATAAATTTTGTGATTATGGCCTTATCTTTTCATAACTCTGTCGATCTTCACATGAGAAGGCATTCTAGGAAAGAACATTGTTTGTGGTTTTGGCCATGGTGGAAGTCATGCCAACATTCCTTATGACATAGTCATTAATTTAGAATAAATATTACCTTAAGTTTACTATAGACTTTAATATAGTCCCCATAGTGTTTGACCAACATGGGTGGCACACAAATTTGTTGATGCCTTTTTCTAAACCTTTTCAGTTCTTGCGGTTGTTGGAAACTACAAGTTATAGTCCACTTTTCAAGTTATCATGAATACTTTTCACTTATGATCCAATTGTTTGTTTCCCTGACTACGTGTTGTTCTTGATTCTTAGAGTACCTATCCTTCACTACGACAGTAAATTTTTACTCTGCCAAGCCTGTTGTACTATTTCCCATGGTCACAACATTCTCTACATTCTCTTCTTCACAACTCCTTCCTACATACACAAATAAGGTTACAAAAACAAAGATTATGTTTCTTTTTTAAATATATAGATCAATTTTGGAAGGTGGGGAAACTATCTCTGTACAATTTTAGGAAGATCCCATTGAAAAGTCCATAAATGGGATCATCGTTTAATTTCTCCAACTGGGAAACCCTTGCATCTGCGACATACATAATAATATGAACCCAACCAATGTATCTGAAATTGTCCAAGGTGTTTCAAAAATTTATTGTTGTATATTAAGACAAGGTACCAACTTGGAATTTATTTTGCTTAATATGGAAACAATGTAGAGATTGAGCACTATGAATTCCATGGGAATTACAATATTGGATGAAAAAACAACTAGAACAATTGTCTCTAATGATTGAGGAATTAAGGGTGGCTAATCCTGTACCCAACCAATTGAGCCAAAAACTACAACAAAGGCAACCAATGATACTCTTGTACCAAAGATCTGACCTGAACCATCGTAGTCATCCTCAACGCCAGTGAAGCGTCACACCTTGGTCATCCCCTTAGTCATAGTACACTTCGAACAATGATGTTCAACAAGAAGCTGAATTGGTACCTTGAGTAGAACTAGTCATTTCTTAATTACCAATGCATGTTTTACATTCTTTACAATATTTTATTTACTAGAAGGTACAGTTTTGGGCACAAGAAACCTCGACGGACTTGGTCTAGATCACTAATTAGTAGGAGGCCCTGCAAGTAGTAGACATACAGTTAGAAGAAGCACAATAATAGGTTAAGGAAATACAAGGGACATTGTGACGAGCTAACGAAGTGGCATATAGTGAAATATTGGGTGTCCCCATGGAAATTGATGCTCCAAAATAAAAGAAATTGTCAAATATTGAAGAGGTTGTTCACATCTTAAAGGAATAGGTGGAAGACCTATAATTGTAGATTAAGCTCACTACCTAGGCAAAAGAAGTTGAAAGAAGAGAAAAGGTTCACACAACCTTCAAAACATTTGAGAGTGCATGAGAGCTTGAGAATGAGTGCAAAAAATTATGTGTGGATGCCATACAATTATGGAATATATTGCAAGATAATGTTGAGCTTAGTGACATTGGCACTAGAATTCAAATTACAAAGAAATAGAATGAAACCATATGTAGTAATCAATATCTCTATCCTTGTCAAAATGTGGAGATGCAATGGTCAAAATTGTGACATTGGGAAAAAATATTATTGAATGGAGAGTGGAGTAGTGATAGCTAGCTTAGAGAGTGGAAAACTATAGGATGAAGCCATGCATGTCATAGATGATCTCGCTGCAAAAAAACCATGATCCACAAAATTATTGTCAAGAATGAACACCTATTCCAAAATATTCCTATGCCTATGAAAACTAATAAAAACATTATTGGATCAGTACATGCAGTAAATATAACCACACACAAGGCTATAGAAATGTTTGAAAATTTTGAGGCAAGGACCGTAGAGGCCCTCCCTTTAATTGGTTGAAAACCATGATAGAGTGGCTTAGGGTTCGAGGTTGGTTAGGCATACTAAGCGATGTTGGTTCGACTTGGTTTGGTCCAACGAAATACATATGCTCTACACATGCAAGAACAACTCATCAAGGTGAGTTGGCTAGAGATTCCCTTAAATAGGATGCTAAAGTCAAAATCTATACAAGTGATTGTTGTCGACGGCAGAGGCTTTTTCTTTTTGTTCTATTGTCAGATGATAATTCAATGTTACTAGACTTGTTGACGAATATATTGTGGCTATGTTACCATAAATATTTTACTATAAATATCCACTATGTTAATTTTCATGGCATCGCCCATAAGTGTAACGTTAATGGTTAGAGTTTGAGTTCCCGCCTTCGGGTATATGAAGATAGTGTATAACTTGTATTGTTGATGCTTAATGAAAATATTAAATACACATAAATTTTATTTCGGTTCCACATTACTATCACTCATTCGTTTTGTACCACTGTTGAGATCAATGAATGAATTATAGACATTTTGCAGGGTTTTTGATGAAGATTTTGGGTGGGTAATTTAGGTATTGTAAATCATTGTGTCAATACATAAATAAATGGACTATGTTATATTATCGTGCGTTAAATTTGGTCTTGCACTCACACAACAAATGCATGTATGATGTTTAATTTTTAGGTTAAATCATATATTATACTTTAACAGTACCCATTGTAGATGTTGGGATTATTCAACGTATGTAGTAAGGTTGTATGATTATATTTTCATTTAATGCGTATGTCTGCGACATAGGATGGGTTACTTTGAACCAGATTAGTATACCTATGGTGAGAACTCACTTCCTCGCAAGTGTTAAAATGTAGGTATCTAAGGGGGCTTTGCTGGCATGCTTCTGAATCTTGTGTCACTCACCCACATGCCAATAGGTGTGCCTTGGTGCTCTTGGTTCTGATAGATATATATTACAATTTGAAATTAAATATTTATATAATTATATTTTTTTATATATATTTATGTATTATAAAAAAAATTTATTCAAATGTGATTTTTTTGGAAAAAAAAAATTTCATGGTGCTTTTATCAACATTTATGCGATATTAATTTCAATAGTTGGCCATTTAGGGACACATTATGAATTTGGTCCAAGGATTCTAAAACCAATCTCATAAACATAAATGAGATCCATGGGCTCTAGAAAGTGTGTTTGATTAAGGACCACATGAACGCACTAACTACAATCACCCAAGCTAAAGGTTTTTAAAATTGACCTCTTTATGCAAAAATTGCATTTGTATGAATTAGTTTTTAAAGGTCTAGAAAGTGTGCTTAACAAGGCGACATGTGATCATGCTACTCATAATATCCGAACTTGTGGTTTTGGAATATAAAACCCTTTGTGAAAAAATTCATTGGTCAAGTTTTAGTAAATTCAATCATGGGATATGGGTGTTTGTAGTTGTATCCTAGTGTCAAGAGTCCAATGCAATCAATTTTTATCCATCGAATTCATGGTTAGAGTAATATGGTGTCTTCTAATCCACTACCTAAATCCATTAAAGGACACAACATGAATTTGGTTCAGGGGTATAAAAACAAAAAAATGTAGTATAAATGATTTTGTAAGCTCCGAGACGTGCATTTGGCTAAAGCCCACATGAGAAAATGACCCACAATCAACCGAGTCAAGTTTTTGTGAAATAAATACATTTATGCAAGAATTGCATTAGCCCTTATCAACAAAAACATTAGCTTTAGATATCATCAAAAAAAAAATTCATCCGGTGGAATCATAAGAGGGTGGTGTCTCATATTTTATCCTAACACCACTAGTCCAATTAAATTGATTGTTCAGCCATTTTATTCATTCAAGGACACATTATAATTTAGTTTAGGGGCATTAAAAATTGTTATCACTTAGAAAAAACCCAAGTTGTGGAGGGAAGAAACTAAGGTAACCTTTAACCACTTTGGATTGAAAGTTGGCCCTTCAGCTTAAAAAAGGATCTCTCCTTAAAACTCTATCACTCATGGTCACTATAGAAGTAGGTCATTAAGCTTAGTGGTCATATTTTACTTGTAAAATATGAATTTGGTTTGGAAAGAAGAGAATAAGGATCACTGGGCATGGATTCTAGTATATAAGATAACCACAGGATACATAAACAACCCATGATAGAGGAAAGATAGGATATAACTTTGTGTATAAGATACCATCAATATATGGAGACAAAATACAAAAAATAAATAGAGCAATAGGGAAATAATAATTATGTTATAGGTATTTAATTAGAAAACATGGAAAGTATTCAAATAACATAAATCAAAGAATTCATAAGGAATTCTAGTTCATAACGCTTTATCCAAAATATTGAAGACTCAATGATCAAGAGATGTAGCATAAACAGAAACTAAATACCATGAGGAAAGAGAAACAGGAAGTTATACATATATGAATCTCTGCAAGAATGTATATGTAACACTGCATATGTCAATAGATTGATCAAGAATAACACACAATATTCTTCTTAAAAAATTTCCCAAACCTTTCTTATTACAAAATCATAATCTTTATAGAGTACTTACAAAACCATAACCAAGTTAAAAAAACTTTAATTACAAGGTCCAAAAATAGATAAGTATGTCTCTAATTAAATATACACATATTGTATTGTTCAATGATGAAACAAAAACAATAATATTATGTATCTGAAGATCATGTTGTTGCTGGAGACATGGTTGAAGCTAAGGGGCAAAACCAACCACTGATATTCTGCCCAAATTTTTTGAAAAATCTTGTTTCATCATCATGCTTGATGTGCTAAATTCTTCCTTAATATTTGGTCTTGATCCAAAAAAAGGGCCATCTAGCAAGTAAATCCTTCCTTTAGGGTTGTATTCATTCCAAAATTCTTCTTGTTACGTTCAAAAATAGTCCCCTCCCATTGTTGACGGATTAACTGGCACACTTCAACTCAGGAGAAAAAAGTGGAATTTCTAACGGATTAACTATTAGTGTTATCTCAAAATTCGTGCTCATAATGTAACTATCAACTCTGACCAAAATTGAAGCAGACAAAATGTTGTTAGTTTAAATGTCAGCGCACCATCAAAACTCCCTCGAAAATTCCTAATAAAACAAAACTCTACTCTGAATATTTTTAGTGTTGTATGCAAGATGCCTCTAATAAGATATCAACCTCACTTTGTCTCGCTTTCCTAGTTTTCTTGGCCTCTATATTAGGCTTCTCATTTTGACCCCTAGTTCTCGTAGAACTTGCAGGATTTTCTTTGATTATGATCAAATCGTTTTTAGGTTTATCATCTACCTCAATGAATTGCTATTCCAACCTATTATTTTGTTTAAGTTGGAATTTTAGCCTAAATTTGTTCAACGATATAGTATGTGGCCTTCTTCCTCCAAAAATCTCAGCGAAGGTAGGCTCCCTATCAGTTTCTTCTTTCTCTGTCTCAGGTTCAATATCTTCAACCTCTGTTTTCGTTGTTAGCTTAGCGGCTTTAGCCTTTGCAGGAGAAGGCATATGGTGAGGGGAGAAGTTCTTCTTTTCTCTAAGTCTCCTGCCTCTTCTCGTATAAGCCCCTTCCAATTCAGGAACTAGAGGAGGGGGAGGTTTTGTCATCATATTTCTCTTTTGGATTTTGGTTTGGATAGATGAAGTCCCTTGCTCTAAGGTCCATGGTTGTTCAACAATTTTCTTTATTCCTTTCTTTCTATCAGTGGCCTTAGGTTGTTGTGAGACAGGATCTACAAAATACCCCCAAAAGAGAAAATGCACCCATGTTCTATTGATTTTTCTTAAATGATTTTCAATTAATAATTTAATTAAGCCATTTTGATAAACAAAGTGGGGTGAAGAATCTGTTTTTCCCCAAACTTTTGTAGACATCTTCTTAAGACTCATCAATAAAAAGAAAGGGGTTTTCATCCTAACCTGTCGACCCATGTCAGTGAGGAAACATAAATGATATATATTTACTCTATTAAGTCATCCTTCACAAGTGAAATATGACTGTGTAATCCTCAAGAGAAGGTGCCATTCATCCTTCAACCAAGATCTTTGTAGCTCCAAACGCCATGGTTTGTCCTTATATTCATCCTTTAAGAAGAGAGGAATGTTAATTCTAGCTAAGATGTGGCTTTTAAACTAGCGCTCTCCATCAACAAGGAGGCATGTAGCCAATCCAACCACTTCGTCTCTGAAAAGAAAATAAATGCCCCCAACAGTGACCCCTTGGCCATAAAATTTAATTGTAAATTGGTAATGAGCCGAATGGAATGGCTCACTAGCTTTGACCGTAGACTTGCAAGCGAAGGTTTATCTCACTTTCTACTTCAATGTTTCTGTAAGCCAATTATATTTTAACATAACGAATAGTCTATGTAGAAACTTTCAAAATTTGTGGAGTAACTCACTTACTTTCATACATTAATTTATTTACAATCTCTAAAAAATTCCAAAAGCGAAAACAATGAATCATTTCAACCACATCGTAAGAAAGGCCAGAGGATTTAGTGGAGTGGTTCTCTATGTTGTTAGAGATAATGTGAAGAAATGTATTTCTTCAATGTATTATTGTTTTAACAATGAGGCATTGTGAGGTAGGTTTCATCGTCAACTCACTTGTAATAATAAAGTTTTGAAAATTTAAATTGGAGTAATCTACTAAGGAGTAGGAATTGCCTGGATTCCATCGTCGCCCGAAAAAACCTCTGGTTGCGGTCGCCGGCAATTCCGCCATCCTCTGCAAGATCTGCCCTGCTCCGCCATCCTCTGCATTAATGTCGATGACTGACAGGTTCGTCACATACATTTTGATTTCCATCGCGTGTTACCGCCGGGAAGTGGAATTTGAATTTGGAAATAACCCGCAGGCTGCTCCCTCACCAATTTGACCTGACATCCTCTGCTGCACTTACAAGGTACTCCCTACATCTCCCAATCCATTACACCAAATATAAAGGATTCAAAGGTCTAATTTGTCCATTCAGAATTGGAATTAAACGCGGGCCACTCCTAAATCCAGAATTCCAATCACAGTGTCTTGCACAGGGATCCTAATTCACAAAAATGTTGGGCTTCTCACTGCTCAGACATCTTGATTTGAGTTGCCGAATTCCATTATCAGGCATATAGAAAAATCTAAAAGTGATTTGGGTTTGGGATTATCGAGCTCTCTTGAATTCTACAGATGGAGAAGGGTGATCGTGATGAAGAAGAGGGACCCTGTGAGAAGGTTCCTCAATCTAAATGGTTTCGCTACAATTCCCCGCTCACCCAGGTGATTCTGATGTCTTTGGTCTTCTTCTGTTACCCGGGCATGTTCAACGCCCTCAACGAATTGGGGGGAAGCGAGCAACAGAATGACTAGGCATCCAACGATGCAAACACTGCTTTGTACGAGAGGTTTGCAATGTTCGGCATTTTCGCTGGTGGAATCTACAACATCCTCGGCCCTTGCAGGACCATCTTCGTAGGCTGCTACACTTATGCTTTCTACGCATGTTATTTTCTCTACTACAATCATTATCATGATGAAACTTTTCCTGTTATTGCACATGGAATTCTGGGCGTCGAAGCTGGATTGCTCTAGGTCGGACAGGGATCAATCATGACCTCATATCCCACCGAGGACAAGAAAGGAAGATACATTTCTCTCTTCTGGGTTATATTCAATATGGGAGGAGTCATAGGTGGTTTCATTCCGTTTATATTGAATTATCGCAGCAAAGTCGCATCTGTTACCGACTGGACCAATATAGCCTTCATGTGGTTCATGGTTGGTTCCACCCAACAAGGTGGTCAGGAGTAATGGCAACAAGGTTACTCTGCGTAAATACTCTAGTGTGAGCGCCAAGGCCATGGAGGTTATCAAGATATTCTTCATCTGGAAGATGTTGATGCTCTTCCCTGCTGCATGGGCCAACAAGTTCTTTTACACTTATGAATTCAACAACGTTAATGGCAGGATCTTTACGATGAGGACTAGAGGGTTCAACAATGTTTCTTTTTGGGGTGCTTAGATGTTAGGGTCTATGATAATTAGGTACATTCTAGATTTCAGCTTCATGAGCAGGAAGAAAAGAGGGTTTTTGGGCGTGGCCATCGTTGCAGTACTTGGGATTGCAATTTGGGGAGGTGGTCTCGCCAATCAGCTGAGATATAGTAGAGATAAGCCCTTGCAACAACTTGATTTAACTGACTCCGGCGTTGCTTTTGTAGGGTTGTTTTCTTTATATTTCAGCTATGGATTACTAGACTCCATGTTCCAGACTCTGTGTTATTGGACGATCAGAACTTTGGCAGATGATTCACATACTCTGACCAGATACATTGGACTCTTCAAAGCCGTGCAGAGTGGAGGAACAGCGGTGGGCTAGGATACTGACAGACAGAGTGTTTCTCTGTTGGAGGAGCTCATAATCGACTGGTGTCTTGTTACAATCAGCTACCCATTCTTGATTATCCCCATTGCCTTGGCTATAGATGATGGTGAGACTGCTAGTTCCACTGAACCCAAGGCAGGCTTCGAAGCTAAAGTGAAGCAAGTATCAAACTGAAGCGAAACAGTTTTGTACCTTGACTACATCTATAGAAGGTTATGCATTGATCAGTTTCTCAGAAACAAGCATTCTCTTGAGTGGGAATACATGGGAATTAACGGTTATACATTTGGTGAAGCTTTGTCATGGTGTACTGTGTTCGATTGGATTTTTGTCCAAAGTGTGCTTTGTCATATTTATTATGAAGTATATATGTCTGCTCTATTGGATTTATTCTCCAAAAAAAAAGGTACTCACTTTACTTTAGGTTAAAAAATGCTTTGGAATACAATCCTATCATTGCATTACTTAAACATAGACTTTCTCCTTAGATCAAGTGGATGCAATCTAGATTTTGAATCTAGGTTTTATGAGTCTTCTGCCTTCTGCTCTAGTAGCAACTGAACAAGTTTTCTTTACTCAATTATTGGGATGTGCTGGCACAGATTTGGCATAAATGGTGGAAAAATGGTCATTCTGTGAACTTGTTTAGCATGTCAAACAGCTCTATCATAATATGAGGAGACATAGTCATAAAAGAGTAGATAGAATCACTAGATATGCATCCTTAAATAAATATATAATTATGTATAGTTGAAATCTTCTTGGAAAGTTTCAAATGTAACATTGTATAATCATTATTTTAAGAGAATCTAATAACCCTAATAAATGTTTATTTCTGAGCATAACCTCTATAATACTGAGCATAAGCTCTTAGCATCATAGAGGAAAGCAGTTGACCTCTTCAAATTAATAAATCTCTGATTCAAAATTAATAACTATATCGTTTTCTTTTTATCGGATGGCATTTAATTAGTAAAGCCTGCATTTTCCTTGAACGTGAAAAGACTCGACAGAACAAATCCCTGTCACGCTGCAATCAGATACATACCTCTCAATATCATGTTCACATGACAGACAAACATATAATACGTATATTTTTAGCAGCACTTTTAAGGTGTAATAATACGTAGAGAAATGTTAAATTCTTCATTTTTCATTTTTTTTTTTCCGACCTAATGGTCCAACTAATTTGTACAGTTTATTAGTAGTCTTCTATATATAGATGTTCTCTACCTCGAGTTTATTAGTAGTCTTCTATATATAGGTGTTATCTACCTCGACTACAATTTTTCTCAACTTCACATTAATTTTTCAGTTTAAACAGTGTTATTTTCTTTTTCAGAAAATTTGACTATACCAGTGTTTAATTTTTTTTAAAGATGGAACTAGGACACCCTAAATTCTAAAGCCTGACTGCTGTAATATAGATTTTCCAAATTTTTATCTATATTTTTACCAAAATCATACCAGGAATTTCCCTATTTTCCTAGCAAATTTGTGGATTAAAGTACAATTACTAATGAATGGTAAGGATTTAATCTTTATAATATTCACAAATTAAAAATTAAAATTTATCTCCAAAATAGTTATACTCTTTTTCCATTTTAAGCCTAATTAAAAAAATGTTACATGAACAAATCTCATATGAAATGACTTATTATTTTTTGGACATGTACTTTTGAAAAACAGTGGTATTGACACATGATATTGTAACGATTTGTATTTAGAAATTAAAAATATCTATGGTAAAGTGAAGTGACTCTTTTGTAAAGTGTAGTGAATCTCCATATTAAAAATTTCATTATATGTTTTTAAATGTATATAATATTAATTGTTTTTATAATCATAAAATTATAGTTTAAATATTTTTATGTTTTTTTTTTTTTATTTTAGCAATCTAAGAAGTATGAACCACAATAGATGGCTCAAAACATCTAATCTGAAACAACTATGTGATTATTTGGAAAATTCTTTTTGATAATAAATCACACAAATCTAAAATAAAAAAATATCATGAAATTGTATTTTGATATTCAAAATAATGCCTATCAATATTTATGAGCTATTTAATTTATGTAAATGTGTTTAAATTCCTAATAAAAGATATATATAAATGGTTTATATTTTTAATTAAAAAAAGATGAATTATTTAGATTCCTAACTTCTTGTTAGGACTATTATAGAATATGTTGCTAACGGCACTATAAATGTTGTTAATCGTTTTTTTAAAGATATCGATCCTGTATAAATGTTGTTAATCGTTTTTTTAAAGATATCGATCCTGAAGGGTTAGAATATTGAGATTAGTGCAAAGGGGATATAACGAGTTTATGTATGGGAAGATTATAAAGATTTATATTAATTACATAAGGATTTATAATAATAATATTAATAATGTTTAAGTGCATAATTAAGTCAGACATTAATTTGGTATATGAGAATTTATATTAGTGTCAAATTATATTTTACGGAAATTAGTTAAATATAATAAAGAAATAGTCGATATAAATTATCACATTATATATTTTTATAAACTAATACAACCATATATAAAGTAGGTGGATGGGACCGAATAAAATATTGTGAAGATACATCCTAGAACATGAAAGGTAGATAGTATTCTAGCAGAAGCTCATGGAGGAGTCACAAGTTGATATTATGCATGAAAGGCCACTTCGTAGAAAATATTGAGAGTTGGGTTATGGTGACCCACAGTAGATAAGGATGCAAAAGAAATTTTTTGAGCATGTGATATATGTCAAAGGAAACAAAGGCAATCTAGAAGAGACAAAATGCCATTAAATCCATAGGTAACGTTGCAAGCATTTTAAAAGTGGGCTAATAACTTTTTTGGACCTATCAAGCCACCAAGAAAGAAGACCAGCGCAAGATACATAATCACTGCAACTGATTATTTGACGAAATGGGCCAAGGCATAGAAAGTGAAGGATTGTAGCTTTGACATCACTGTGAAGTTCATTTTTTAATACATTTTGTCCAGATTTGGCTGTCCAAGGATATTGATGAGTGACCAAGGGTCACATTTATTTAATAAGACCATTGAAGCATTAACTGAGGAATTTCAAGTACACCATCACAAAAGTACCCAATATCACCCTCAAGCGAATGGGATAGTCGAAAGTTTCAATAAAATTCTAGAGAATGCACTCACAAAGGTGTGCAATGTGAACAGAAATGACTGGGATCTAAGAATTCTAGTGGTGTTGTGGTCATACAAGACAACATGCAAGAAATTGATGGGCCAGACACCTTTTAGGTTGGTATATGGATAGGAAGCAATCATGCCTATGGAGTAAATTGTGCCCAGTTTAAGAATTGCACCCTTCATAGACATGGAAGATTCTGATATAATGGAGGAGAGGATGGTGCAATTTCTTGCTTTGGAAGAGGACAAGTTTATAGCAGGTTTTCATTAACAAGTGAAAAAGGCAAGGGTGAAATACTGTTATGACACACACATCAAGCAAAAGATATTTGGGAAGGAGATATTATACTCTTATATGATAGAAAACTTGCGATGTTCCTAGGAAAAATTAAGACACATTGGCTCGGACCATATATCATCAAACATGTCTCTGATGGTTACACAATTCAACTCGTGAAGTTAAAGCGTCAGTTGATTCCACGGAGAGTGAATGGTAGTAGATTGAAGGTATACAGGGACGACTCTTTCCCTAGAGATTCACATTGAAAGATGAAAGGAGAATTTTCTTAGCGCCACTTGCTGTTGAAAGTGGGCACTGGACTATAAACTACTTTGCAGAAGGGGAATTCACTGAAAAATGGTTATTATACGTTATTCAAGGGCATGTGGAAGTTTGAAAGAGTCATGCCAAAGGAGGATTACTGCACAATATTTAGAAGTATGTCAAAGTCTAAAACCACCACATCGAAGGAGGATTGATGCCCGATATTTTGAAGTATGTCGAAGTTTGGAAGAATTGCGCCTAATGAGGATTACTGCATGATATGAAGATGTCAAAGTTCAGAAGAACCACGACGGAGGGTAGATTACTACGTGATTGTCGAAGATAACCAGCAAAATATGCTAGTTGGAAGGAAAAAGATACCTTTAAAAGAAAGTTGTCATTAAAAGTCAGAGGAGAAACACATTTATGAAGAACAACTAGCTGAATCTACTACTATACCTACATTAAATGAGAAAAATCTAAGCCAATTATGTGGTTCAAAATTCAAATTCTCTATAAAGGCCATGTCCCACGCCACATTTTACACTTTCCTATCTAGAGAATTTAGTTTGATAAATTGCAACTAAGTGTGAGAGAAGTGAGTTGTTGCATGTCTGAGAGAATCTTCGAGGAAATTACTAGAGCATTTGCAAAGAAATGGCTAGTAAGAGTCATGGAAGCCCAGGCCGGTCTAAACAGAACGACGAATGTACCCATGTTCCCAAGGCATGCGAGGTCGCCACGGAAACAAGTAGTCCCAGGATAATAACCCAAGAAAAAAACCTGAAAGAGGCTAGCTGAAGGAGTAGAGCTCAAAACATCCCCAAGGAAGAAGATAGCAAAAGAGAAACAGACAAAGCTTAGGCAAGATAAGAAACCTAAGGAGAAGGTGAAGAAGTAAGTACATTAGGAGCAAGTAGAGAAAATCCATGATAGTGAGGAGGAAGATGAGATGCCTAAGATAGAGACAATGGTTGCATAAATTCCATTTGAATTGCCACCGTATTTTCCACCGAGAAAACTGAGCGCCAAGACAGTCAAAGATCTGAAAGATGCGAAGTTCAACACATTCACATTGTTGCTACCGAAGAAAGTGTCATTTGAAGGTGAAATGTTGGGGAAAATCATGCAACTTAAATTGGAGGATTGGGACTTTAATGATAGAAGTAAATATCTGTAGTTCAAACTGAGCAAGTACATACACTAGGTCTATTATCTATAGAGTGGAGTTACAAGGTTGGAGCCACGCTAGTGGGTTGCAGGGTTGTAGAGATCAGGCCTGTTAAACATGCTATATGTGCCACATTTCGGTAGAAGCACATCCAACATAGCCTGTATACGAAAGTTACTAGCATTAGTGCATAATGGATGCCTCTGGTTGGGGACAAGGATCCCAACCAAAGAAATCTTGATCAAGAGGATTACTGGGTTACCTCACTAAGGAAAGGACCCTGATGAAGAATTCGTTGGTAAGAACCAAGACAAGGGAATGGCACAAACTATGAAGGATAAGTTTAGGATTATCAAGAAGCCACACGGTTATGATATTAACTCTATAAGTGACCAAGGGGTGTGCTTCGCTGCATACATTCAGCAGGGAAAATAATGGGGAAATGTAGAGAAAACAAATTCCCCATAGTTGTGGTTTCTTTGGCTACGTAGTGCAGTGATGGGGTTCTATTCAACTGGGTTGAGTACTTATGTAGGGAGTTTTTGGAGGATTGCGAGGAAGCACGGGAGGAAGGAAAAACATTTCATTACGTGAGGTTGATCTTGATCATCGTGCTTATTGCATGGAAGGAGCCGGAGGAATCACATTTTCCTCCTCTCGAAATAGATGTATGTGAAGTCACGTGGTATACCTCACTGTGGCATATGGAGGAGCCATTGCATGCGTAGGAGAACATACTTTTCTTTGTGCTATTGAGCATGGATATGCACATGGTGCTGAACCAATATCTCAGGATATCACTTAGTTTGCATGAGCAGTATTACAACATCGCATCATTCAAGGCTGATTTTCACAGAGTCTACATCAAGGTACGGAAGGATCTGTCGGTGACATGGCACCCTTTGCCATAATTGGTCACTAAACACAACCTGCTCATAGTAATACAACAATGGTGAGAAGAACGGATGACCCCAACCATATACGGCACTAACGTAGCAGGGAGCCCCAGGTGGGACGTAGATCCAAGTCTGATTGACAAAGGAAAGGAGGCAAAGGAACCAAAGCCAGAGACAGAACCAGAGAAAGAATAAGATAACCAGAACCCTCTTAATGACGTAGATCCAACAGAGGAATCAACATTCATCATCAAAAAGAAGGTACCTACACTAACTACGCTAGGCCCAAGGAAGAAACAAAAGGCAGGAAAATTTGAGGCCGTGATACCGCTTGTACTCACTGGTTGGGATGATGATGAGATTGGGGAGAAGGTCCAAGAAGTAACGTTTGAGACCTTGGACAAGGTCGATGATCGCTACAAAATGAGCTTGACAAAGGTGCATCTGTGGAATTAAAGGTACTAACACAAGCAACCAGACAACCAACACAGATAGGTCAACTACCATAGCTAGAGCGATGAATATAAACAATGTTTGGAGTAAGGATTTTGCAGGTACCATCTGGAGCATTGTAATTTGAATCACCAGAGGATAGAGAACGAGCAAAACCCTGGGACAACGTTCACATGAACATTGTCACACTATCGATTCAGGTATTACATGAGCTCCATCAAAGTATTACAAATGAACTGAAGGAGCGAGAACAAGGCACTTCGTTGTTAAGCATGTAGGTGGAAAAGGATAGAGCTTCATTGAAAAAGGAGCTCGATCAATTGATCAAGGAGAGGGATGGAGAGCACTAGCAATATCATCATCTAGAAAAATTCATTACAGATAATTGTAGCATAGTTTCGGACGTGAAGGTCTAGGAAAAGGAGACACTAGTAGAGAAGGTCACAAAGCTTGCCCTCACAATAAGAGACTCAAAGAATAAGCTCACAAATATAAAGTTTGAGTATGAAGTAAATATTACTGAGTTGTAAATGAGGCTACAACCAGTCACACCACCAGAAGTACATGAGCAGAGGGAAAATAATTTGAAATTTACATTGAAAGACATCTTTGATAGAGTGGAGGACTTTGCCAAAGTACTAGATGAAACCATGTTGATTTTGACCTCACTACAGGAGGATCTAAACATTGAGAGGATTGACGAGGAGATCTATACAAAGTAGATGCATTTGTTTGAAATCCAGGCAACTACAAAGACCTTACCAATCTTGCAGAGGCTTGCAAGGATCACTAAAGGAAAGACTCTTCAAAAGCAGATTGAAGACCTTCGGCAAAAGGAGTAGATTTTGATAGACATGACAGAACCATGGAAGGATGAGGCCTTCCATATTTCACACATAGTGGAAAGTAAGCTCATGAAGCTACAATAGAAGGAGAAAGAAGTGTTGCAGGAGACTGTCAAATGAACCACATAGGCATTATTGGACGAAGTGCTCTAAGAGGAGAATCAAGCATTAGAAATACTTCAATAGTATAATTTCGCCTACATGTTCATCACAACAAAGGTTCGGGGCACAAAGATTGAGTGACTTGGGATGAGTCACATGTAAGCATTGGGGGCCTATAGGGTGCGGCCCAACTTGGTCCAATTTTGGTCAAAGTCTCCACATTTTGAGGAGTGGACTGCGCGAAGTCCGCAAAGTTGTATTTACCATGCAAGTGTCTTGGGGCTTTGGGGTGGGTCAAAGCCCCTCATTTTGTAACAAGTATCAGTGTTTTAGTTCATTCTTTTGTTGGAACCATAGTATGTGGACCATGGTTTTGTAATAATGAAATATATATAAGGAGATGTGAAGCTTTGCCAAGGAGAGTTAATCATAGATTATTTGATCATACTTTATATCTTTAGTCTGTATTTTTGGGCCTTAAAGAAAGGCTCCACAACTGAGTGCACAAAGGCCTTGGAAGAGTTTGCAACTGAGTGCACAAACCACCTGCAATTGGGTGCACAGGTCGAATAAATTATAAGTATTGAAAGATCTATCTTAATAAAGAAGAAGTGTTGGCGATGTCTTGTGTATCTATATTCATAATCTGTGTTCATATGTACTCATATGCATGCTTTTTACCTATTTATGCGAAAGTATACATGTTATATTGTTCTTTGTTATGTTTATGTTATGAGCACAAATCTATGAAGTAAAGCATTAGCGCGAAGTATTTTATGTATGTGAAGTTATAAATCAATATAAAATATAACAAAACACATGATTGCCACATGCAATATCCCTCAATATCCCTCTAGTTGCAGAAACCTGGTTCTACAACCTCCCATAACCGCTTCTGTGATCTGTTTGCAGGTTGTTGCTAAAAGGGATAGTGGTTGAAGGTTCTGTTGGTGCGAAATACACTTTGAACCTAGGTCGAAGCCCCTTAGGCCAACGTCTTTTCGTCATATAAACAAGTCTCATATAAAAGAAGTTATGTTTTTTTAGCATTGATAAGCCATGGTATTGGCACTGTAACAAAACCTATTTAATATAAAAAAATCTTCAAAATAATGTGGGAGTGAATCTTCATAGTTAAGAATCTTCTTACATATTTTTTTTATATTGTATAAGCGTTTAGTTTATATATCATTTCTTTTTTAATTAATGATAAAAAAATAATATACTTTAATTTTTAGTTTTTTTTTTTTTTTTTTTTTTTTTTTAATGTTTGATTCTTATTAATGTTTATCTACATTTACCATCCATTTACTTTATATTATGATTGTATTAGTTATAGAATAATATAATGTGATCATTTTATCAACTATTTCTTTATTACAATTAACCAATTTCCTTAAAATATAATTTGACACTAATATAAATTCTCATATACCAGATTAATGTCTAACTTAATTATGCACTTAAACATTATTAATATTATTATTATTATAAATCCTTATATAATTAATATAAATCATTATTAATCTTCCCATAACATGATCGGTATCTTTAAAAAACGATTAACAACATTTATTAGTGCCTTTAGCAAATATCTAACCCTAAATGATCAGTATCTTTAAAAAACGATTAACAACATTTATTAGTGCCTTTAGCAACATATTCTATGATAGTCCTAACAAGAAGTTAGGCATCTAAATAATTCATATATTTTTTTATTAAAAATATAAACCATTTATATATATATTTTTATTAGGAATTTAAATACATTTACATAAATTAAATAGCTCATCAATATTGATAGTCATTATTTTGGATATCAAAATACAATTTCATGATATTTTTTATTTTAGATTTCTGTGATTTATATTATTATCAAAAAGAATTTTCCAAATAATCACATAGTTGTTTGAGAGTAGATGTTTCGAGTCATTTATTGTGGTTCATACTTCTTAGATTACTAAAATTAAAAAAAAAAAAAACATAAAAATAGTTAAACTGCAATTTTATGATTATAAAAACAATTAATATTATATACATTTAAAAACATATAATGAAATTTTTAATATGCAGATTCACTAAACTTTACAAAAGAGTCACTTCACTTTATCATAGATATTTTTAATTTCTAAACACAAATTGTTACAATACCATGTGTCAATATCATTGTTTTTCAAAACCAAGTGTCCAAAAAATAATAAGTCATTTCATATGAGATTTGTTCATGTAACATTTTTTTTTAATTAGGCGATCTAATTAAAATGAAAAAAGACTAAACCATTTTGAAGATAGATTTCAATTTTTAATTTGTGAATATTATTAACATTAAATCCTTACCATTCATCAATATTTGTACTTTAATCCACATATTTGCTAGGAAAATAGTGAAATTCCTGGTATGATTTTCGTAAAAATCTAGATAAAAATTTGGGAAATCTATATTACAACAGTCAGACTTCAGAATTTAGGGTGTCCTAGTTCCATCCTCAAAAAAATTAAACACTGGTATAGTCAATTTTTTTGAAAAATAAAATAACATTGTTTAAACTAAAAAATTAATGTGAAGTTGAGAAAATGACAGAGGTAAATGACACCTATATATAACACTACTAATAAACTATACAAATTAGTTGGTACAAATTAGTTAGACCATTAGGTCGGAAAAAAAATAAAATGAAAAACGAAGAATTTAACATTTCTCTACATATTATTACACCTTAAAAGTGCTGCTAAAAATATACTTATTATATGTTTGTCTGTCATGTGAACATGATATTGAGAGGTATGTATCTGATTGCAGCGTGACAGGGATTTGTTCTATGAGTCTTTGCACGTTCAAGAAAAATACAGGCTTTACTGGTTAAATGCCATCCGATAAAAAGAAAACGATATAGTTATTAATTTTGAATCAGAGATTTATTAATTTATTAATTTGAAGAGGTCAACTGCTTTCCTCTATGATACTAAGAGTTTATGCTTAGTATTATAGAAGTTATGTTCTCAGAAATAAACATTTATTAGGGTTATTAGATTTTCTTTAAATAATAATTATACAATGTTACATTTGAACATTTCCATGAAGATTTCAACTATACATTTCAACTATACATAATTATATAATTTAAGGATCCATAGCTAATGATTCTATCTACTCTCTTACGACTATGTCTCCACCATCTCTGACAAATCTGTGCCGGCACATTCCAATAATTGAGTAAAGAAAACTTGTTCAATTGCTACTAGAGGAGAAGGCAGAAGACTCATAAAAACTAGATTCAAAATCTAGATTGCATCCACTTGATCTAAGAAGAAAGTCTATATTTAAGTAATGCAATGATAGCTTTGTATTCCAAAGCATTTTTTAACCTAAAGCAAAGTGAGTACATTTTTCTTGGAGACTAAATCCAATAGAGCAGACATATATACTTCATAATAAATACGACAAAGCACACAGTGGACAAAAATCCCATCGAACACTACAGTACACCATGACAAAGCTTCACCAGCTGTATAACCATTAATTCCCATGGATTCCCACTCAAGGGAACGTTTGTTTCTGAGAAACTGATCAATGCATAGCCTTTTGTAGATGTAGTCAAGGTACAGAATTGTTTCGCTTCAGTTTGATAGTTGCTTCGCTTCAGCTTCGAAGCCTGCTTTGGGTTCAGTGGAACTAGCAGTCTCACCATCATCTATAGCCAAGGCAATGAGGATAATCAAGAACGGGTAGTTGATTGTAACAAGACTCCAGTTGATTATGAGCTCCTCTAGCAGAGAAACACTCTGCCTGTCCGTATCCCAGCCAACCACTGTTCCTGCACTCTGCACGGCTTTGAAGAGTCCATTGTATCTGGTCAGAGTATGTGAATCATCTGCGAAAGATCCGATCATCCAATAACACAGAGTCTGGAACATGGAGTCCAGTAATCCATAGCTGAAATATAAAGCAAACGGCCCTGCAAAAGCAGTGTCGGAGTCGGTTAAATCGAGCTGCTGCAAGGGCTTACCTCTGCTATATCTCAACTGATTGGCGAGACGACCTCCACAAATTGCAGTCCCCAGTACTGCAACGATGGCCATGCCTAGAAACCCTCTTTTCTTCCTGCTCAGGAAGCTGAAATCTAGAACGTACCCGATTATCACAGACCCTAACACGTGAGCACCCCAGAAAGAAACATTGTTGAACCCTCTGGTCCTCACCGTAAAGATCCTGCCATTAACGTTGTTGAATTCATAAGTGTAAAAGAACTTGCTGGCCCATGCAACAGGGAAGAGCGGAAACATCTTCCAGTTGAAGAATAGCTTGATAACCTCCATGGCCATGGTGCTCACATTGGAGTATTTACGCAGAGTAGCCTTGCTGCCATCTCTCCTGACCACCTTGTTGGGTGGAACCAACCATGAACACATGAAGGCTATATAGGTCCAGTCGGTAACAGATGCGGCTTTGCTGTGATAATTCAATATAAAGGGAATGAAACCGCTTAAGACTCCTCCCAGATTGAATATATCCCAGAAGAGAGAAATGTATCTTCCTTTCTTGTCCTCGGTGGGATACGAGGTCATGATTGATCCCTGTCCGGCTCAGAGCAATCCAGCTCCGACGCCCAGAATTCCACCTGCAATAACAGGATAAGATAATGATTGTAGTAGAGAAAAGAACCTGCGTAGAGAGCATAAGTGCAGTAGCCTGCGAAGATAGTCCCCCAAGGGCTGAGGATGTTGTAGATTCCGCTGGCGAAAACGCCGAACATTGCAAACATCCCGTACAAAGCAGTGTTCGCATTGTCGGACGCCTGGTCGTTCTGCTGCCCACTTCACCCCCCCCAATCCATTGAGGGCGTTGAACATGCCCGGGCAGCAGAAGCAAACCAGAGACATCAGAATCACCTGGGTGAGTGGGGAATTGTAGTGAAACCATTTGGATTGACGAACCTTCTCACAGGGTCCCTCTTCTTCATCACAATTACTCTTCTCCATCCGTAGATTTCAAGGGAGCTCGATAATCCCAAACCCAAATCACTTTCAGAATTTTCTATATGCTTGAGAAGCCCAACATTTTTGTGAATTAGGATCCCTGTGCAAGCCACTGCGATTGGAATTCTGGATTTAGGAGCGGCCCGCCTTTAATTCCAATTCTGAATGGGCAACTTAGACCTTTGAATCGTTTCTATTCAGTGTAATGGATTGGGAGATGTAGGGAGTACCCTGTAAGGTGTAATGGATTGGGAGATGTAGGGAGTACCCTGTAAGCACAGCAGGGGATGCCGGGTGGAATTGGTGAGGGAGCAGCTGGTGGGTTATTTCCAAATTCAAATTCCACTTGCCAGTGGCAAGATGCAATGAAAATGGAAATGTATGTCAGGAATCTGTCAAGACTCAATGGAAATCGAAATGTATGTCAGGAACTTGTCAGTCATCGATATTAATTTAGAGGGTGGCAGAGCTGGGTGGAGCTTGGGGAGGGTGGTGGAGGAATTGACGGTCTCTTCCGAGCGGCAACGGAAACTGGCCAATTCTTCCGCCTAGGTAGACTACTCCATTTAAATTTAGTTTTCCCATGAATGAATTAGTATTTCAATGTATTTTTGTTGTTTTGCAAGAAAATGGTAGGTGGCATCATCAAATCACTTGTAATAACAAATTTTTGAAAATATAAATCTAGTTTTCCGATGAATTAGTATTCCAATGTATTTTTGTCGTTTTCCAAGAAAAAGTGTGAGTTCGACCCACTTTCTTCGCAATTCGTAATTAGTCATACGTTTACTATAAATGTGGCACACTATTGGTGAGTTGAAAACATCAATCTCTTTTTATGCAATTTTTTCCTTCCATTGAATTAGTGTTCTAATGTATTATTATTGTTTCCCAATAAAAAGTGTGAGTGGGACCCACATCCCATTACTATAAACATGGGATACTATTCGTGAGTCCAACAAGTCTATCTCTTTTTAAGCAATTTATTTCTTCCGATGAATTAGTGTTCCAATGTATTTTAATCCTTTTCCAATAAGTTTTTCCCAACTTGTAATAACCTATCCGTTATTATAAATATGAGATATTATTACTAAATGGAACTCATTAGTCTCTTTTAAAACAATTTCTGAACATAGAATTGTACTCTTTTGATAATTAGTGTTCCAATGTATTTAGTTTTTTTTCCAATAAAAAGTGAATTGGATCCATGCTACCCGATAGAACACATCAATATCCTTTCAAACAATTTTTGAACATAGATATGTATCCTTCTGACCCATTAGTGTCTCAATGTTTTTTTGTTTGTTTTTTTTATATATTTTTTTTAATTTCTGATAAAAATTGTTGTTGGACCCAAATTCTTCCCATTACCATAAATATGGGATTCTTCTGGCGAATTGGTGTCTCAATGTATTTTTGTTGGTTTTCCAGTAAAAAAATGTTGTTGGACCCACGTTCTTCGCAATAAGCTATCCATCACTATAAATATGTGATCTTATTACTAAATAGAACACATCAATTTCTTTTTAAGCAAAATTTTAAGACAGAAATCTATTCTTCCAATATATTATGTTGTTTTCCAATAAAATGTGTGAGTGGGACCTACATTTTTCCCATCACCATAAAAATGGGATGCTGTTACTAAATGGAACACATCAGTCTCCTTTTAAGCATATTTTGAACATAAAAATATATTATTTCAAGGAATTATTGTTCCAATGTATTTTGTTGTTTTCCAATAAAATGTGGAAATTGGACCATGTTCTTCCCAATTTGTAATAACATAACCCTGTACTTTGAGATATTGTTACCAAAATAAACCTTTTAAATAAATTTTAAATAGATTTGTCCAATAGATTAGTGTTTCAGTGTATTTTTGTTGATTTCCAATTAAAATAATGTAAATTAGACCCACTTGAAATGAGCTATCCTGTTACTATAAATATGAGATACTTATCTGATACTTTTGATTTTGTATTTCATTGCACAGATCCATGTAAAGGTTTTCAGAGATAGGTTACTATAAATATGAGATACTTATCTGATACTTTTGATTTTGTATTTCATTGCACAGATCCATGTAAAGGTTTTCAGAGATAGGTGGGTCGATGTGAATAGTTTGTCCTTTTGAAGGATTAAGCCTGCGGTGTCCATGCTCGACGACTTTGAGCAACGAGTTTACTGGACAGCGTGAGAAGAATATGACGAAAGAGATGAGTTTCCACGCTGCCTGTATTCAGAATAATCAGTGTCCACTGTGAGAAGAATATTAAGAAAGAGATGAGTTATGACGCTGCCAGTATTCAGAAGAATCAGTGACCAGTTTGCAAAGCTCCAGTGGCGTGGGGGAAATTTGATTCCATTATGGTTTGCGTGGTGCCCGAGGACAACAGAGCACCGGGGTCTTCTATTTCTTCCGCCTTCTTCTTCTGAGGAGCTGCAGAGGTGCATTCTTGCTTCCTGTTATCTCTTTGTAGCGGCAGAGTAAAAACACGCCATATACTGCCGGTGGAAACAGAGATTCAGTCCACTTAACTGGATAGTAGAAGAATGTCTCCTCCAGTGCTCTGCTGTCTTCCTGCACACGCAATCCCAAATGGCATCCGGTAAAGAGGAGACCACCGTCTGCATATTCTTTCGAAACCTCTTCTGATCTACAGTTGTTGGGCGCAGATTCTGATCTTATTTTTGTTTCCACATTTTCAGTGAATTATTAATGAAAAATTTAAGGTAAAACTATTGCAAAGCAGCTTAAAATTTTATAGAATGGATTATTCCATCTGCTTCCCCATTTCTTTAATAGAACACATGATAAAAAGAGCGAGTTTCCGGTTATGAAACTAGTTGTTGTCGTAGAAGATAATGGAAAAAGAAAAATTGTGGTGGAGCTGTTGGGTCAATTTGTTTCTATCTTATCGGATGGGTTATGTTTTTGGTGTGCAATTTTATAACCCTTTGCTCTGTGTTTGGATCATAATGGACATATTGTTGTTTTGATTGAGTTGTTCTGTAAATCTGAGACTTGAAACCATCGAACAAAGAGGGTTTATATTTCAGATGGTAATAGGCATAGTTTCCCCCTTCATTTATTTTGATTGGATTGAGTTGTTCTGTAAATCTGAGACTTGAACCATCGAACAAATAGGGTTTATATTTCAGATGGTAATAGGCATAGTTTCCCCTTCATTTATTTTGTTTGGATTGAGTTGTTCTGTAAATCTGAGACTTGAAACCATTGAACAAATAGGGTTTATATTTCAGATGGTAATAGGCTTAGTTTCCCCCTTCATTTATTTTGTTTCGGCTGTCTGGAACCGAGAGTGGCACGGCACCGTCACTGTACTACTTGTAGGCTTGCGGTCGGAAGGCTGCGGGTTCTGGGCATTCGTAATCGAATTCTCGAATGCCCACTTTGGCAGGTAGTTTTTTCAATATTGGGTATGAGAGAACATTAAAATAGATCTTTGCTAATTCATTATTTTGCTTACATATATTCAGGAGAAGCATGTAGAGTTTGACTTTAAAGGTGGATATAGCACAATAAAAGTGTTGCTGCGGCCAAACTGATTTCAAGCCGAAGCCTGGCATTAGCAAGCACAATATAGAATGTTTGGAAGAAGAAATAAAGCAGGAAAGAGATTCAAGTATAGACTTTTATGGAATGATTTCTCACAGCATGCTAATGTCGCTATTATGAGTTGATAGATGAGCAGAAATAAGCAAGTATTGTATGGGTTTATTTTTACTGTTTATGTACTTTCACAGTCACTGACCTAGATTTGCAGATTCTCTTTCTGATGATGATATAGACAGCCGTGTTACCAGAAACGCGACGGGAGCATTCGTTTCCGGGAAAAAACGCAAAGAAAACGGAACGGTACGGAAAACGCCGTTTTGTACGGTCGTTTTCGTTTTTAACCCATGAAACCGGTTTCTCCAGAAACGAATGGGTTTTTGACAGGGTTTTCTGAGAAACGAATGGTTTTTTGACACGGTTTTCTGAGAAACCAATGGTTTTTTGACACAGTTTTCTGAGAAACATTGTTCTGGTTCCTTTGTAATGCTGGTCTTATTCCAATTGGACATTGAGCAGAATAAAAAAGGCAAAGGTTTGTTTTCCGAGAAATGTTGCTCTCGCTCGTTTGTAATGTTGGTTTCATTGTAACCTTGAGCCCAATCTAAATTTTTAGAGGTGGTTTCATGGTCATTGTATTTAGGCTAAAATTTCTTACACAATATTCTCTATTTAGAGATTTTAACAACATTGTTTCTTGCTATGTTTTTTAATGTTTTAATTATGTTTTCTTAATTTTTGTATTAGTTTTATTTACAAGTATATTTAGTGTAGAGTTTTTTATATAGTTTTATTGTATTTAATATTTAATAATAGTTTTTTATACAAAACTATAAATTTAAATGCACACGGTTACATTATATATTATTTGTTATTATTATAAAGAATTATTATTATAATGGATTAACTATAAAGTTTGATAGTAATTTTTTTTAGGTTTTGTCTGGTAGTTGCCTACCAAATACTACAATATAGCCCAAATTTGAGGTCCGCTCAAATAATATGGGATATGCGAGATCATGTACTCAACAGGGAATTTCTAGGGATATGGCCTTCAAAAAAATCCCACTCACTAGGTCCAAATCAAGTGGAAATGGAAAGGTCAAATCAAGCTTGAGTTCAATGTCAAAGGTTTCTTCACTGTTAGAGGATCAAACATGGGTATTTGAGAATGAACTATGTAAGCAACACAAGCGTTGTTTCTCACTATGAATATTTGAGAATGGTCTATTTGAGCAACGAGAGCCTATGAGCAACTACATATGAACCACATTATTGGAGAATGTGGATGATGTGTGCTTTGTTTTATGTTTTTCACATTTTTCTTGTTTTTTTCTCTCTCCTCGTTTCTTGAATACGAAACCTCCAAACTTCGTTTCTCGTCCCGTTTTCGTTTCTCGTTTCGTTTCCCGTTTCTCGTTTCTGGTAACATAGATAGACAGCACAGTAAATCATTCTAGTTCATCAGACTCAGGACAGGCACAACAAGTTAAAAAAAAATTGTAATCTTCTCACTGCACTTGGTAATCTTGGCCAGATGTTCCCTCAGACAGTATTCCCTCACCAAACTCTATGAAGCCTCATACATTTTGGAAAGGAATCATAAGTCTATTTGTCTAGATCAAGGCCTGGCCTTTGTTGTAGTTGAAGCTAATTTTAGCTAGAAAAGCCTGTTATTTTTTTTAGTTGATGGTTTGCACAAACGAAGCAGTGGATCATGTCCTCCCACCTCTGTTCCAAGAAACTTACAGTACGGGACCATGCCAGGCTTATTTCCAGAAACGTGTGTTATACATCCTTGAAACATCCCACATATTGGAAACACATTTCATTCGCTGGAAATGCATTTCCCGGACCATACCAGCGATTGTACAAGGCAGTTCCAACCCTAAATTTTTCATTTTGACTTGGTTTTTATCTATGTTTGACCAAAAATGCCTGTAGTTAAAAATTGAGCTTAATAGTCCCTCAAACCTCATACCAAAGCTGACCTCCTGGAAGTCCCTGTTATGCACTCCAGCCTTATATTAAAAATATTTAAGAACATAAGCTTTTGAAGTGTAAATTCTTCGTGTATTACTTCTCTCAACAATATCCAACAAAATGAAAACAGAGTTCTTACAAATAAGAAGTAAATACGAAATTAAACCCAAAAGACATGCAAAGGAGTGTTGCAGAGAATTTTAGATTAACAGGTTGCGTGATTATTCAAGGAAAAATCAGAAAATCTATTGTCAACTCTGCAGAAGGGAACCCAATGGAAATTATAATTTTTCGACCATATCCAACAAAACGAAAGAGTCTTGTTAGAAACGCAAACTAAGTAGGAAATTAAACCCGGAAAAGAAAGCGAATGAGTATTACTCCAAAGGAATTGTAAGAGAGTATCGCAAAGAATTTCTATATGAACAACTTACATGAATTTCCAGAATTATTTTACTCACTAAAAGGAAACCTCGTTGAAAATATAATTTTTGTAGTTGTTTTTAACGCGATTTTTTGAAAGCTTTTCCGGTGACTTTTTCTGGTCAAAATCCGGCAGTAAATTATTGGAATCGCAAGTTTGATAGCTAGTTTCTGCACAATCAAAGCGTCTCAGGGGTTTTCCAGGGTGCTGAATCCAAATATGCAGTTAAAAAACCATTTTAACTGTAACAAATCAAGATTTAACCTCAATTTCTTCCACCGGATTCCATCACTAGAATCTCCAAAAAGTCGCATTATAGACAATTCCATAATTTTTTACTATTTCTTCCACCGGATTCCATCACTAAAATCTCCAAAAAATCGCATTATAGACAATTCCATAATTTTTTACTAGAGAAACAAAAACTAAAATAGAATACGAAGAAAAATTAAGTCTTTAAGAAAAATAAGTCTTTTACCGTGGGCAAGAAAGTTTTTATCTATACAATTTAAAAGCTTATTTTAAATTTTAACAATTTTATTATATTAAAAGAAAAATAAATTATTTTTTTATAAATATGGTGAGTGGAAGCAACATATTGAGGTTTTCAGAGATATATTGATAATAATTGGAATTGACTCTTATCTAATGGCTACGACATTTAATTAGAATAGACTCTTATCAAATGGGCTTGGGATTTTTTTTGTTTTTTCAAATGAGTTGATAGATAATATTAGTGAGTATAAGTATTTATAATTTGAATATAATTTGAACTAATATTGAATATATTTTTGGAAGGATTGTGGAATGTTCAATGTTTGTAGTGGACACTCTATTTCTTAATATAATTTTAATTAATATTGAATATTTTCTTGGAAGAATTGTGGAATGTTCAATGTTTCTAGTGGAAACTCCATTTCTTCTTATGGACAAACCCTGTTTAATCGTTCCTTACGATGTCCCATGAGTGGAGTGTCCACTCACATTCCTTAGTTTTTTCGGAAGCATTACTATTCCATATAGATAATATTAATAAAATATAATGAATCATAGCTACACATGAGCTTCCTTTCGGTCTGTGAGACCTTCATTTTCAATTGATATTCCAAGTCCAATATAGTACATATTTCTCAGCGTTTGTGGAATGAATTTCAAGTTCCATTTTCATTATAAATTTAAACAATGGTATAGATAAGGTTCGTGTCAATGTAGATTTATATGTTGACCTTCATTTTCATTAGATATTCCAAGATCAATATAGTACATATTTCTCAGCATTTGTGAAATGAATTGCAAGTGCCATTTTCATTATAAATTTAAACAATGGTATGGATAATGTTTATGCCAGTGTAGATTTATATGTCACATTAAATTATTGTACACTTAACCCATAATTCCAAGGAAATTGTAAGAACAAGGTGTACAAACTCAAGTATATAACATTATTCAGAGGTCAAGCAAACTAACTGTCAATAAGTGGGTAATTATTATAATGTTGAACCACTATAGATAAGTGTGTAACTATTATAATGTTGAACTTTAATGCTTGGAATTGAACTATTCATTTTGGGGAATCTTTCTTTTCCATAGGAACTTCATCTAAGGTCATTAAAGGTTGATAACTTTTGAAGTAGGTTTCTATTTATTTGAATTTATCTTTTTCTCTCTTAGATGCTACCATCTAGTAGTCGTTGTCTCGCAATGGCCTCTTGAGAACCTCATATCGAGAAGCTAAGAAAGAGGAGGGGGGTTAAGGGGAAGTAGCTCCTGGTATCTTGCTTACAGAATTTTTGATATTTTAAGTTGTATTTTATTTGTGCTTTAGGCATTGTCTTCACATGTATTATATTATGAAATTTTCTTCTATGGTTGAATATGGTTAGATCAAATCATATAGTTTTCAGGCTAAAATGAAATTTAGATTTCCAACTGATAATAAGATCACATGTCTAGAATTCTCTGGTGTTCTCTCTGTGATTGGATTTGATAGTTGTTTATGCTCTTTTTCAACTATGCTAATTTTTGCAATGTTTCTTTTTGAAACATGATCCATTCAGATAGGACATTTAGTCCATTTGACATAGTTTTGTCACTTTTTTGGTTATCACAGTTTTCATCGATCAATTATTTGACACACAATTCTATACATAGAAACACATTTCTATTAATTATACATAACATCATTTGGTATCAATAATATGGTTATAGCTCTCCTATCTCTTGGTTTACTCGGGTTTCAATGTGCTTCACATTCCACAAAAAAATAATGCCCCCAAATTGAGATAACAAGCTAGGTATGTATTTATACTATTATGTTATTTTCCAGAACTTCTTATCAATGGATATGGAATGAGGGAAATAGTTGAGAGATAATTTAAAGTTATCTTGATCTTTCTAGTCTTCATGGCATTCACTATGGATCTATTTCTTTTATGGAAAAGTCACAAGGATGTCAAGGCCACATTTTCCACTACTTGTACACTAGCTACAATTCATGATCTTTGTAATGTTGAAGGCTCTGCTAATAGTTTTGAGGAGTCGTAGATCAAATAATGGTTCATGTGCCAATGTCATTCAGGTGAAGGAAATGTGATTATATCAATAATAAGAAAATTTATTTACCACTACCATTTGTGTTGCATCCAAACGACCTCCATCATCATTGCTCTCATTTGCAAGGAATAATTAAAGAATACTTTGAAAAAGAGTTAGTAGATAACTTGTATAAGCCCATATCGAAAGAAGGCTTATAAACAATTCACATATTCATTATAGAACATGTCAAGGGCGTTGGAGTCGTTCCTAAATGAAAATATTAGAGACATGCTAGCACTCGTGTTTACCAATACTAGAAACATCAACGATCACCAAAAAAGACATAAAAAAATAGATATACATTGTTTCTAAGGGCTTCAATAAGTTTTCTTAATAGCATGAGCTCTCATTTTTTATTTGTTTCAGTTGTAAATACACTTCCTGATATTGTACAATAGGCATGGATTTCTCATGTATCAAAACAGAATGCTTGTGAGGTGTCACCCGGTCCTTCAAATTTAATTGAGGCATCTGTACTAATGTACTCAATTTTGAGTGTTGAGGCTATGTAAAAGGCTGAAGAATTTGATCACATGATCAATGATGATTCTTTGGAGTTCTAATTAAAATAACCTATGCTGTCATATCTAAAGGATTGTTCACATTGGGATCATGCTTTTCCTCCCACACTTGGTCAAATTATGAACTAACCGGAAGGGATCAATAATGACTTTCCTTGTTTTGTGTTAAGAAGTGGAAAAATGGAAGACTTCTTTGCAGCTACAGTGAAGGACCGCACAAAGAAAATGGCAAAATAGCTTGGTTCTATCATGTTTCTTTATGGTAGCACTCATCATGCTCCAGTAGAAGTCTCTTGTCGAGTGATAGATATATTGGTATAGAATTCAGTTGTCGAGTTATAAATATATTGGTAAATAATTATGTAGCCTATTTTGGTGGTACAACTTTCCACTATAATTAATCTTGGAATGATGCTTTAATATTTGTTGGATATGGTTTCTTCTTTAGGCCCACTATGTATATACTCCATATCTTTAACACCTCCATTAGGCACTTTCATTGGATTTGTTCCTTTGCCTTTCACCATGTCTTCTTATCTCTTGAAGTAATTCTTTGTTGATGAATTTATTTTCATTCAATTAGGCAAACCACTCATTCTTTTAGTGTCATGTGGTCTATTTAATATCTCCTTGAGCATATGTTTGGTCAATAGTGAAGTAATAAAGAGTTTAAGATCTCTCTTCTCCTCACACTTTGCATTAGAAAATCCATACTTCATTTCTACAATCCTTCTCATAATGACCAGGTTTTCCACAATAATAGCACTTGCATTTGATACGTGGGCGGAAGTTTCCTCTTCTTCATGCTTTGAAGTTGTGAACTCTGTGGCTTCATGTCTTGTCTTTTTCTTGATATTTCTTTGTCTTTCAATAGTTATCAAAGAGTCATAAATTGATGTTATATGTTATGGTCTTACAACATTTCCTTTGCAACATTTTGTGCAATTGCTAGTTATATTTTAACATAAAGAATAGCATATGTAGAAACTTTCAAAACTTTTGGAGTAACTCACTTACTTTCACACATATCATACATGAATTTATTTTCAATCTTCAAGAGTTTCTAAAAGCAAAAACAATTAATTATTTCAACCACATCATAAGAAAGGCCAAAGGCTTTAGTGGAGTGGTTCTCTATGTTGTTAGAGATAATGTGAATAAATGTTTCTTCAATGTATTATTGTGTTAACACATTATTTTAAAGTGTTCTTTTCTAATAGGCATGATGTGTTGTAAGGTAAGTGTCATCATCATCTCACTTATAATAAGCCAATTTTTAACCTACAAATTTCTTCTTCCGATGAATTGGTGTTAGAATTTATTTTTGTTGTTTTCTAATGAAAAATGTGAGTTGGACCCATGTTCTTCCCAACTAGTAATAAGCTATACCATTACTATAAATATGGGATACTATTGGTGAATGGAACACATCAATCTCTTTTTAAGCAAATTTTTTTCTTTTGATGAATTAGTGTTCCAATGTATTTTTATTGTTTTCCAATAAAAGTATGAGTTAGACCCACATTTTGCCAACTTGTAGTAACCTATTCGTTACTGTAAATATGAGATACTATTATTAAATGGAACACATCACTCCATTTTTAAGTAATTTGTAAACATAGAAATGTATCCTTTCTATAATTAGTGTTCCAATGTATTTGTTTTCCAATGAAAAGTGTGAGTTGGACCCATGTTACTATTACCCAATTGAACACATCAAACCCTTTCAAACAATTTTGGGTGGTATGTGGATGTGGAAAATTTAATTGTAAATTGGTAATGAGCCAAATGGAATGGCTCACGAGTTTTGACTGCATACTTGCAAGTGAAGATCTATCTTGCACTTTCTACTTCAATGTTTTTGTAAGCCAATTATATTTTAGCATAACGAATAGTCTATGTAGCAGCCTTCAGAATTTGTGGAGTAACTCACTTACTTTCATACATATCACACATTAATTATTTACAATCTCTAAAAGAATCTAAAAGCTAAAACAATGAATTATTTCAACCACATCATAAGAAAGGCCAAAGGCTTTAGTGGAGTGGTTCTATATGTTGTTAGAGATAATGTGAATACATGTATTTCTTCAATGTATTATTGTTTTAACACATTTTTTTAGAGTGTTCTTTTTCTAATAGGCCTAAGGGGTTGTAAGGTAGGTGCCATCATCAACTCACTTGTAATAACAAAGTTTTGAAAATTTAAATTTAGTTTTCCGATGAATTAGTATTCCAATGTATTTTTGTCATTTTCCAAGAAAATGGTAGGTGTCATGATCAACTCACTTGTAATAACAAATTTTTGAAAATTTAAATTTAGTTTTCCAATGAATTAGTATTCCAATGTATTTTTGTTGTTTTCCAAGAAAATGGTAGGTGCCATCATCAACTCACTTGTAATAACAAATTTTTGAAAATTTAAATTTAGCATTCCAGTGTATTTTGTGCTGCGTTCTTCCCAACGCACAATAAGTTATCCGATTACTATAAATATGAGATACTATTGGTGAGTTGAACACATCAATCTCTTTTTATGCAGTTTTTATCTTCCAATGAATTAGTGTTCCAATGTATTTTTATTGTTTTCCAATAAAAAGTGTGAGTAAATTGCAAGAAGTTATCCTATTATTATAAATATGAGATACTATTGGTGAGTTGAACACATCAATCTCTTTTTATGCAATTTTTATTTTCCAATGAATTAGTGTTCCAATGTATTTTTATTGTTTTCCAATAAAAAGTGTGAGTTGGACCCACATTCTATTATATAAATATGGGATAGGATTCATGAGTGGAGTACATCAATTTCTTTTTAAACAATTTTTTAACATAGAAATATATTCTTCCAATGTATTTTGTTGTTTTCCAATAAAATGTGTGAGTTAGACCACGTTCTTCCCATTACCATAAATATGGGATACCGTTACTAAATGAAACACATGAGTTTCTTTTTAAGTACATTTTGAACATAGAAATATATTATTTCGATGAATTAGTGTTCCAATGTATTTTATTGTTTTCCATTAAAATGTGAGTTGGACCATGTTCTTCTCAATTTGCAATAACTTATCTCGGTATTGAGATATTGTTACTAAATTAAACATTTTAAATAGAGAAATATATTTATCTAATAAATTACCGTTTCAATATACTTTGGTTGATTTAAAAAAAAAGTGTGAATTGATCCACTTTATTCCCTACTTGTAATGACCTATCCTGTTACTATAAATATGAGATACTTACAGGTTTACATCCAAAATTAGATGCTGATCCTACATGGAGGTAAAATATGAAGCATTACTAATTTGGAATTAAATTTGTCACATTTGAGTGGTATGAGGATGTGGAAAATTTAATTGTGAATTGATATTAGCCAAATGGAATAGCTCACACTAATTTTAACAGCAGACTTGCAAGTGAAGATCTATCTCGCACTTTCTACTTCAATGTTCTGGGCATTCGCGATCGAAGTCTCAAACGCCCACTTTGGCAGGTATTTTTTTCAATATTGGGTATCAGAGAACATTAAAATAGGTTGCTTACATATATTCCGGAGAAGCATGTAGAGTTTGACTTTAAAGGTGGATATAACACAATAAACGTGCTGCGGAAAAACTTTCTTCGAAGGAGCACTAAATCTTGAAACTGATTTCAAGCTGGATCGGTTGAAATATTCTCAGTAGCCGAAACCTCGCATCAGCAAGCACAATATAGAAAGTTTGGAAAAAGAAATAAAGCCGACACCAGTATGGTCTTTTACAAGGACAGCGTTTGGTATTTTTGCAATGTGAAAATACCAAAACCAAATAAACAAACAAACACCACAGAGCCAATGCTCTGTTTCATTTCTTCCAGGACCTTTGCACAGGGAAGCTATTAAAAACAAATATACTCATAACAGTCCATTACACAATCATAAAAATATTCCTATTGCTTAAAATATATGCCTGATACACATTCATCCTCTTTGCTGAGAGGGATTTACCAAAAACAACATTCAACCAAAACTCTGTTTTCACCTGAGAATTTAGTGACATGGGTTTACTGCTGTAAAACTCCTTTTTACATTTACTGGTGTAAAACTATTTTTACACATACTGTTGTAAAAATATTTTACACATACTACTGTAAAACAAACTTTTACATATGTAGCTTCAAAAAAAACGTTATGTGCTTCTACACATTACAACATCTCACAAAATGTTTTCAAATACAATACCAAAGACTTGGCTTCATCTTACGCTGCTCCATTTCTAGTTTTTCAAAAAAAATCAACACTGATTTCTTTATATCCTCCTTACTTCACACTACGCACTGCTGTGCATAAACCTTTGTTTCATTTTTCTGCACCTCGAGCTCTCACACTACATACTTATCATTACAATGAGAAACTGGTTTATTTATATGCACTGCTGTGCAACACTTCAAGTCTCTTCAGCTCCCGCCCATTTTCATTTTTTTTACAATGGTCAACTCATATTACAACCCTCAAGCATTTTTCATTTTGGTTCGTTATATATATTATTAACCCTAAAACAATAGCGTATATGAAAGCATAAAACCAATGTGCACTTAATTATTTTACATGCCGTAGATAATAAAAAAAAACTTAAATGCTTTACCCACTTTCTACGACCATGGTTTAAATTCATTTTAATTCTTTTGCACGTCAACCAAACTTAGTTTTTACTCCACGCAATCCTTGATTTGATGCGGGCCCATATGCAGCTTCATGCGATCGACGGCGGAGAGCGAAGAACCCCATTGGACCGCTGACAAGAATATCGGGAGGCCTTTTGCTGCAGGACTTTAGCACCCAATAAATTGCGTCGGCTGACGTCAGGCGAGAGACACGTGCCGCCACCATATCGTATCGGAGTCGATCACCGGGATATTCCTTCGCCAGAAAGCTGGTGCGAAAAGTTTCAGGCCGCCGGAAAACTCACGATCACTGTGTTCACTGAGTTGGCATCCATCGCTGCACACGTCCGCCTGTAACCTGGAACCTGCAGTTGGAGTTATCATTCCAACACTCCCCTTTAATTTCAACTGCTGGGCATTCAATCTTACCTAAACACTTCCTCACATAGAGGGATTCACCAACTGCTTATGATGCAATTCCACAAACAACAAAATAGTCTTCCTCTTAATAGAGGGATTAACCTGAAACTGTGCTTAAGAGCACCTTCCTCATGACAGAGGGATTCACCATAACAATTTCCTAAAGAACACCTTCCTCTTGACAGAGGGATTCACCTGTGACTATGCTGAAAAGCATCATCCTCTTGATAGAGGGATTTACCATGTGTATGCTAAAAAGCATCTTACTCTTGACAGAGGGATTTACCATGACACTGTGCTGAAAAGCACCTTCCTCTTTAACAGAGGGATTCACTAAGAACTTCACTTCCTCTCACGGAGGGATTACTGCCAAACACTGCTTTAGATGCAGTTTCAAAACAAAACATTCATTGCACTGTTGTGCATACTCATTACATTGTTTTTTTATGCTGCTGCATATTTTCTGCTGCACTATTGTGCCATCTTCTTTGCTGCGTCTACCCCACACTGTTGTGTCTACACTTGCTGTTGTGTTGCTGCACTTCACTTACATTTCTTTGCAAACTCTGCATTGCTGTGCATTCTTCAAAGACAAAATACTCTGTCTTTTATGGAACAATTACTCTGTCCCACCTTACAAATTTACACTACTGTGTGTAAACATTTCTTACATTCACTGCTGTTGCATATGTTGCATTTCAATTCAATGAACAACACATTCACTATACTTACATTTACTGTTGTAAAGGAAAAAATTTCTTTTACATCTGCTGCTATCCATTACCTTTCATTTCTTCAACAAAAACTTCAAGCTGCTGCATTTTCTTATTTGCATTGCTGTGTAAAAACACATTTCTTCACTCTCTCTTAGTTCTGGTTTCATTTTCTTCGCACTACTGTGCTTCTCCTTCTTGCCATCATGTTGCTGCCTTTTCTTATGCACTGCTGTCCATACCCATAACCATAGACTCTGTCATCCCTGGGTTTTTATTTGCTGCTGCGTTGCCTCTGCAATTTGCATTGTGGCTGCCTTTTGTTTCATCATACTATTGTGTGCCCATACACTAACTCTTTACTCTCCATTACTTGCACATAGAGAGAAATCATCCTCACGCTGTTTTGCGCTGCATTCTCCACACAACAAAACAAAAAAAATAACACGGGCTGCTCCCTTTTCTTTTTTTTACACCCTTGCTTCACACAATCTTAGTCTTCATTCATTTTTTTTACACAATGCACTGTTGTGCAATTCCTTTCATTTTTCTGCTGCCACACATTATCATTCACCCATGTGCATTAAAAATCTGCTGTCCCTGTTTCTCTTTATGCATTTCTTTGCATGCTGCATTGCATATGAAGAAAAACATTACATTTTTTTTACTGTTGTGTATTGTACTCACTCTGCTGTGAGTATGTTCTCTCACATTACATAGAATGAAACTACCTTTCATTGCTATGCATTTCAATGCATGTGCTCCATAACAAAAAATTCAAAAACTGTTGTTTTATGTTCTATCTTCCCACTGCTGTGAAGGTCTCCATGCTTTGCATACTTTTCTTATTGCGCTGCTACACTTCACATTTGAGCACTGCCCCTTTGTCTTCTCTGCTTTTATGGCAGATTTAACTTCATATTTTTCCCTTATAAAAGGTCTTCATCAAAGAGTGACTGTTAAGACAGTTCAGCAACAAAAAATTACAAGCTCCCCTTTAATGTGTGCTTGTCTTCTTTTGGCAGACTCTTCTCAAAACAAATTTAGATCCACTGGGGAGTTCAAGGGATTTTCAGATTGCCTTTCCTCCCTTCTCCATACTTGTGTAACTTTCTTCTTTTGCATGGGTCTAGCTTGTGTAAGAGCCCACGTCAAGTTACAATCTCGTGCCATATGCCCAATGTTATAACACTTGAAACATTCAACATTGTTCATGAATAAAAATTCATGATTTCTTCTTGTGAAATTATTTCTTGGAGATTGTCGGGGACCACAACATCTATCTCCATGAAATGCTCTACAGTCTTTTGCCATATGACCAAAGTTTGAGCAAGAATAACAATAACCAAAAAATGAAATTTGGTACCTGGGAGATGGAGGTTTCCTTGATGTACTTCTGAAGCCTTGCTGCCTTGAGATCCTTTGATGATCACCATTGCCTCTTGTCTTTTTGCCATCAGCTACATTTCTTCTTGGAGCTGGTTTTCTACTTGGAGCAGGATTTCTTCTATTGCAACCTTCATTTTTCTCCTTGCCTTTGCTAGAACTAGGAGCATCACCATTTCTTTCTGGCTTCTTCACATCTCCTTTGCTTAAAGCATTTTCATCCTTGTTTGAGGATTCACCTACATACCCAAGTCTTAATTTATCAGATGGAGATCTGTGATAGCTGAGCATGTCATCCAAAGCTTGAGAGCTCTTCATGATCTTGTTCATCCCTTCAACCTTCTTCCTGAGGAGGACAATCTCTTCTTCCAATCTTTCACACTCATTATTCTTCTTTGTAAGTTGTTCCTCAGTTTCTTCCTTGCTACGAGTAGCTTGAGCTGTTGCTATTTTAAGAGAGATTATATCTGACTTCATTTTGAAGATTTCTGCTTGACTGCTCTCGATTTTCTTTTCAGCTTCTTGTGCCTGCTTCTTGGCTTCTAGTAGCTTAGACTTAAGGGAAGATACCTCTACCTTGTACTGTTCAATCTCTTCTACAAGTTTGTTCACTCTCTTGTGCCTTTGTTCAAGTTGACTTGACAAGGCATCTTCATGCTTCTTTGCTTTATTCAACTGATTTGTCATGGATATGACTTCTTCATGATGCTTCCTTTTGCTTTCATCAAGTTCCTTCTTAAGCTTGGCAAGCTCTTCATCCCTTTCTTGCACTTGAAGCTTGATGAGGTCAACCTTCTCATTTTCAGCCTCTACGATGGGTTCAGAATTTTCTTCTTGATTTATGGTCATGGTCAATGCTCCCTTTGCATGAAGGTCATGAAGTCTGTCCCATATATCCTTTGCTGATGAATATTTTCCTAGATTCTTCTTTACAGAATCAGGCAGCCCATCCAAGATTGTCTTTGCTGCTTTTGCGTTGTACTCCTTGGATTCTCCATCCATTTTGCTATCATCAATCACTCACTCCCAAATTTCAATCCCTTGAGACTTTAAGAAAGTCCTCATTTTTATTTCCCATATATCAAAGTTCCCATCAAACTTTGAAGCCTCAAATAGAATGCTTTCAAATAGATTGTCTTCTATTTTAATAGAAGAGGGAGATACAACCTTAGGGGATTTGGACACTTTCTTCTCTGACCTTGCCATTCTTAACTATTTTTAAAATCCCTGACTGTGTTTTTAAAATGACTCACTGTTTCTTCAACAGCAACTCAAAAACTTGAGAAATACCTGAATCCCTTTGGCTGAAACTTCACACAGCAGGAGAAGCTTTATTGCTGCTGCAACAAGGGTCTTTCCTTCAGTTTCTTTGACACTTCAAAGAGCATGAACCTGCTCTATCACCATCAAAGAGCCTAGACTAGCTCTGATACCACTGTTTGGTATTTTTGCAATGGGAAAATACCAAAACCAAACAAACAAACAAACAAACACCACAAAGCCAATGCTCTGTTTCATTTCTTCTAGGACCTTTGCACAGGGAAGCTATTAAAAACAAATATACTCATAACAATCCATTACACAGCCATAAAAACATTCCTATTGCTTAAAATATATGTCTGATACACATTCATCCTCTTTGCTGAGAGGGATTTACCAAAAACAACATTCAACCAAAACTCTGTTTTCACCTGAGAATTTAGTGACATGGGTTTACTGCTGTAAAACCCCTTTTTACATTTACTGGTGTAAAACTATTTTTACACATACTGTTGTAAAAATATTTTACACATACTACTGTAAAACAAACTTTTACATATGTAGCTCCAAAAAAAACGTTATGTGCTTTTGCACATTACAACATCTCACAAAATGTTTTCAAATACAATACCAAAGACTTGGCTTCATCTTACGCTGCTGCATTTTTGGTTTTTCAAAAAAAATCAACACTAATTTCTTACTACTGTAAAACAAACTTTTACATATGTAGCTCCAAAAAAAACGTTATGTGCTTCTACACATTACAACATCTCACAAAATGTTTTCAAATACAATACCAAAGACTTGGCTTCATCTTACGTTGCTGCATTTCTGGTTTTTAAAAAAAAATCAACACTGATTTCTTTATATCCTCCTTGCTTCACACTAGGCACTGATGTGCACAAACCTTTATTTCATTTTTCTGCACCGGGAGCTCTCACACTACATACTTATCATTACAATGAGAAACTGGTTTATTTATGCACTGCTGTGCAACACTTCAATGGTCAACTCATATTACAACCCTCAAACATTTTTCATTTTGGTTCGTTATATATATTATTAACCCTAAAACAATAGCTTATATGAAAGCATAAAACCAATGTGCACTTAATTATTTTACATGTCGTAGATAATAAAAAAAACTTAAATGCTTTACCCACTTTCTACGACCATGGTTTAAATTCATTTTAATTCTTTTGTAGGTCAACCAAACTTAGTTTTTACTCCACGCAATCCTTGATTTGATGCGGGCCCGTATGCAGTGTCATGCAATCGACGGTGGAGAGCGAAGAACCCCATCGGACCGCTGACAAGAATATCGGAAAGCTGGTGCGAAAAGTTTCGGGGGGCTGGAAAACTCACGATCACTGCGCTCACTGAGTTGGCATCCATTGCTGCCCACCTCCGCCTGGAACCTGCAACCTGCAGTTGGAATTATCATTCCAACAGACAGCAGGAAATACATTCAAGTATAGACTTTTATGGAATGATTTTTCACCGAATGCTAATGTTGCTATTATGAGTTGATAGATTTTTAAAATTTATCCCAATAAATTCAGTTGTATTGCATGATAGATGACCAGAAATAAGCAAGCATTGTATAGTTTTACTTTCACTGACCTAGGTTTGCAGATTCTCCTCTAGAAGATGATATAGACAGCACAGGAAATGATTTTAGTTCATTAGACTCAGGACAGGCACAACAAGCAAAAAAAAGAAAATTGTAATCTTGCAGTGGCACTGCACTTAGTAAATTTATATCAAATGTTCCCTCACTTAGTATTGCCTCACCAAACTCTATGAAGCCTCGTACATTTTTGGAAAGGAATCCTAGTTGAAGCTACTTTTAGCTGGAAGAACCTATTACTTTTCTGTTTCTTGCTTGTGTTATTTTTTTTGGTTGATGGTTGGTTTGCACAGACGAAGCTGTGGATCATGTCCTCCCAGCTATGTTCCAAGAAACGTATAGTAGGGGACCATACCAGGATCGTTTCCAGAAGCTTGTGTTGTACATCCTTGAAGCATGTTTTTAGTCGCACAAGCACATCCCACATGCTGGAAACACATTTCATTGGCCGGAAATGCATTTCCCGGGCTATACCAACGATTGTACAACGCAGTCCTAACACTCAATTTTTCATTTTGACTTGGTTTTTACCTTGTTAAAAGTTGAGCTTAATAGTCCCTCAGACCTCATAACAAACCTGACCTTCGGGAAGTCCCTGTTATGCACTCCAGCCTTATATTAAAAAATATTTATGAAGCCTTATATTAAAAATATCTATGACCCTAAGATTTTTAACTGTAAATTCTTCATGTACTACTTCTCTCAAGTATATCCAACAAAATGAAACAGAGCATTGTTACAAATAGGAAGTAAATACAAAATTAAACCCAAAATTAAATGCAAAGGAGTGTTGCAGATAATTTTAGATTAATTGGATGCGTGGTTATTTACGAAAAATCTGAAAATCTATTTTCATCTCCACAGAAGGGAACCCAATGGAAATTTTATAAAATTTCAGAGGGAGTCTGGTTAGAAACACAAATTAAGTAGGAAATTAAACTCGGAAAATAAAACGAATGAGTGTCATTCCAAAGGAAATGTAAAGGAGTATTGCAGATAATTCCTATATGAACAACTTACAAGGAAATTGAAGACTAATTTGAAGAATTATTTTCGGCTTAGTAGAAGGAAACATAATTGAAAATATCACTGGTTACCAGAGGAGCAAAAAAAATAGAATAGGAAGAAAAATTAAGTCATTAATATGAAGAAAAAATAAGTCTTTTACCCTTGGTCAAAGAAGTTTTTATCTATAAAATTTAAAGATGTATTTTAAATTTTAACAATTTTATTTATATAAAAGAAAAGAAAATTTTATTATATTAAAAGAAAAATAAATTATTTTTTTAATAAATAGATGGAGAAGCAACATATTTAGGCATTCAAAATATATTGATAATAATTTGGAAATCGACCCTTATCAATTAGGTAATGGAACGTATTTCTCTTCTTTTAACTGAGTGGATAGGTAATATTAATGAGAATAAGTATTTATAATTTGAATTAATTATGAATATATCCATTCTTTAAATTTTAACAATTTTTATTATATTAAAAGAAAATAAATTATTTTTATATAAATATGGTGAGGGAAGCAACATATTTAGGTATTAATAATTGGAATCGACTCTTATCAGATAGGTATGGAATGTAGTTGGAATCGATTCTTATCAAATGGGTATGAGATTTATTTCTTCTTCTTTTAACTGAGTGGATAGGTAATATTAATGAGTATAAGTATTTATAATTTGAATTAATATTGAATATATTTTTAGAAGAATTGCGGAACGTTCAATGTTTCTAGTTTTTCCAGCGCTCACCGATCAACTGGCACATTTCAAATTTAGGAGAAAAAATTGGAATTTCTAACGGATTAACTATTATCGTTATCTCAAAGCTCAAGTTAATAAT
>APFE030027416.1:0-44692 GCA_000404065.3 Pinus taeda | reverse complement strand
ATATATATGAGATTTTATAATCATTGTAATATTTATAGGTTTGCAACCAAAATTAGTTGGTCATCTTACATGGAGGTAGAACATGGGGCATTACCAATTTGGAATTAAATTTGTCACATTTGGATACTATGGGAATGTGGAAAATTTAATTGTAAATTGGTAATGAGCCAAATGGAATGGCTCACTAGTTTTGACTATAGACTTGCAAGTGAAGGTCTATCTCTCACTTTCTACTTCAATGTTTTTTTAAGCCAATTATATTTTAACATAATGAATAGTCTATGTAACAACTTTCAGAATTTGTGGAATAACTCGCTTACTTTCATACATATCATACATTAATTGATTTACAATCTCTAAAAAATTCTAAAAGCGATAACAATGAATTATTTTAACCACATCATAAGAAAGCCCGAGGCTTTAGTGGAGTGGTTCTCTATGTTGTTAGAGATAGTGTGAAGAAATGTATTTCTTCAATGTTTATTGTTTTAACACATATTTTTAGAGTGTCCTTTTTCTAGTAGGCTCGTGAGGTGTTGTAAGGTAGGTGTCATCATCAACTCATTTGTAATAACAAAATTTTGAAAATTTAAATTTAGTTTTCCTATGAATTAGTATTCCAATGTATTTTTGTTGTTTTCCAAGAAAATGGTAGATGTCATCATCAACTCACTTGTAATAACAAATTTTTGAAAATTTAAAATTAGTTTTCCAATGAATTAGTATTCCAATGTATTTTTGTTTTTTTCCAAGAAACAATGTGAGTTAGACACACGTTCTCTCCACCTTGTAATAAACTATCGGATTATTATAAATATGGGATACTATTGGTGAGTTGAAAGCATCAATCTCTTTTTATGCAATTTTTTTCTTGCATTGAATTAGTGTTCTAATGTATTTTTATTGTTTTCCAATCAAAAGTGTGAATTGGACCCACGTCCCATTACTATAAATATGGTATACTATTCATGAGTGGAACACATCAATCTATTTTTAAGCAATTTTTTTATTCCCATGAATTAGTGTTCAAATGTATTTTAATTGTTTTCCAATAAGTTTTTCCCAAATTGCAATAACCTATCCATTATTATAAATATGGGATACTATTACTAAATGGAACACATCATTCCCTTTTTAAACAATTTGTGAACCTAGAATTGTACTCTTTTGATAATTAGTGTTCCACTATATTTAGTTCTTTTCCCATAAAAAGTGAGTTGGATCCACATTACTATTACCCAATAGAACACATCAATACTCTTTCAAGCAATTTTTGAACATAGAAATGTATTCTTCTCACCAATGAGTGTCTCAATATATTTTTGTTGTTTTCCGATATAAATTGAGGTTGGACCCATGTTCTTCCTGTTACCATAAAAATTGGATTCTTCTGGAGAATTAGTGTTTAAATGTATTTTTGTTGTTTTCCAATAAAAATTGTGGTTTGACCCATATTCTTTTTAATCAAATTTTTAACATAGAAATCTATTCTTCCAATATATTTTGTTGTTTTCCAATAAAATGTGTGAGTTGGACCCAGTTCTTCCAATTACCATAAATATGGGACACTGTTACTAAATGGAACACGTCAGTCTCCTTTTGAACATATTTTAATCATAGAAATATGTTATTTCCATGAATTATTGTTCCACTGTATTTTATTGTTTTCCAATAATATATTATGTTGTTTCCCAATAAAATGTGTGAGTTAGATTAATGTTCTTCCCACTTTGTAATAACCTATCCAGATACTTTGAGTACTTTGAGATATTATTACCAAATTGAACATTTTAAATAGAAAAATGTATTTGTCCAACAAATTAGTGTTTCGCTGTATTTTTGTTGATTTCCAATAAAAGTAAAAGTGGATAATAGAAAAATATCTCCTCTAGTGCTCTGTTGTCTTCCTGCACCACCCAATCCCAAATGGCATCTGGTAAAGAGGTGACCACCATCTGCATATTCTTTCGAAACCTCTTGTGATCTACAGTTGTTGGGCGCAGATTCTGATCTACAGTCAGCGGCATATGAAGAAACCGAAGATCTTACTTTTGCTTCCGCATTTTCAGTGAATTATTAATGAAAAATTAGAGGTTAAACTATTGCAAAGCAGATTAAAATTTTATAGAAAGGATTATTCCATCTGCTTTCCCATTTCTTTAATAGAACACATGATAAAAACGGCAAGTTTCTATTTATGAAACTAGTTGTCGTAGAAGATTATGGAGAAAGAGAAATTGTGGTCGAGTTGTTGGTTAATTTATCGTTTGGAAAAAAATTATGGGGCAGAGGAGAGGAGTTTCACTCATAATTTGGTTGTGGCCAAGTCAATTTTAGTTGGGACAAAGAAATCGTAATTGCGTAGGTGCTTAATAAAATATAAAATTCATTCACGGCAAAATAGAGTAAAACTAAAAAGGTTGTGGTAAATCTACTTGTTAGAGATTAATGCCATTAGGCAACAAGCCACACTTTCTAGTATATATCAAAATATAAGGAAATACATTCAGGTGATAAATAGAGGTTGCAACTCTAAGTGAAAAGCACTACAGACTTGCCCAACATTACAAATGACTTTTACATCCATATTTATCTCAACATAGAAATTGGACATTAATAAATAACAAAGCAAATAATTAAGAGGCATCATGGGTGATTTTACATAGTAATTGGTTTTCTGAATTTACAGGTGTTGTGGAGTGTTGGCAACAGGCATGGCCCATATTTATTTACGAAAATTGATTGAATGCTTTAAACTCTCTGTTGTGTTGCGGAATGGTCATCATTGTACTTCTACTATCATTTTAGTCTTTTCATCTGCAAACAAAATCGCAACAGTGCAGAAGTTGACTAGGGAAGCGTGGTGTTTGTCAGTTTGTTTAAGCCAATGGCTGGGATTATTATTTCCAACACTCCCCCTTAATCACAACTTCTGCCATTGTAATTCCCAAACTGTCTCTGAGATAAACAAAACTTTCACATGCAAGTGGTTTTGTGAAAATATCAGCAAACTGTTCCTGTGACCTGCAGTGCTCCAACACAATTTCATCATTGTTAATCAACTCTCTAATAAAATGATATTTAACATCAATATGCTTGGTCCTCTTTTGAAAAACATAATTCTTTGATAATGCAATTGTTGATGTGTTGTCGCAGAAAATAGTTGTCATTCCCTCTGGGTCGTGGTGAAGATCCCTTAACAACTTTCTCATCCAAACTCTCTGACATGTTGCTGTTCTTGCAACGACATATCCAACTTCTTCTATTGATAGTGACACTATTGGCTTTTTCTTAGATGCCCATGAAATGGATCTGGAACCCAAAAGAAAAACATATCCTGACGTGCTCTTTTTGTCATCGACACTTCCTGCCCAATCACTTGTAACCAACCAGCCTGAAATCATTTGTTACAGTGTACAAAGCGCCATATTGTTTTGTCCCACTGATATACCTTAGAATCCTTTTCGTTGCTTGCCAATGTGTCTCCTTGGGTGTTTCCATGAACCTCGACACCAAACTCACTACATACATGATATCCGGCCTAGTGTCGGTCAAATACTTCAAGTTGCCTATCATTCCTTTGTATAATGTTGGATTGACATTTTTGTTACATTCTTCTTTCCTCAACTTCAAACCAATGACAGTTGGGGATGGTGCAGGCTTGTTGTTCTGCATCTTAAACCTCTGCAAAATGTCTACTACATACTTTGCTTGAGAGATAAAAAGGCCATATTTTGTTTTCTTTACTTCTATGCCCAAAAAATACCTTAATAACCTAAAGTCAGTCATTTCAAATTCACTCTTCATGACTTCATTGAAATCAATGACGAGGATATCATCATTGGCTGTAGAAATCAAATCATCTACATATAAGATGACAATAAGAATCTTACCATCGCTATCTTTGATGTAGAGGGTAGGCTCTCTATCACATTTTTTGAAACCATTGTCCAACAAGTAGGCACCTATCCTGCTGTACTATGCACACGGTTCTTGCTTCAGCCCATAAAGAGCTTTTCACAACCAATAAAATTTGTATTCGTTTCCTTCTACCTCATAACCAGGCGGTTGCACAACATACACTTCCTCTTTCAGCACTCCATTCAAGAACATTGATTTTATGTCCAGTTGATACACTTTCCATTTATGTTGCGCGGGCGTGGAAATCACCACAACTGCATGCATTATCGCCATCCTTGCGACTGGCGCAAACGTCTGTGAATAATCTCTTCCATGCTGCTCCTTGTTTCCTTTGACAACTAGCCTTGCTTTGTACCTTTCAATCTTATCGTCGACATTGCTCTTGGTCTTATAGACCCACTTCACTCCAATGACTTGTTTTCCTTGTGACAAGTCCACTAACTCCCATGTGTCATTTTTTTCTATTACTTCTATTTCTTCCTCCATTGCCACGACGCATTTTTCTTCTTTTCTGCATCTTCAAAATGGATCAGGTCATCCACATGACAAAATAAAACAAATAATGAATTTAGGCCAGCGCTGCTTTCAACTTCATCTTTCTCATAAATTTCATTTGAATTTCTGAATTTTGGTCTTCTTGTGCTTCCTAAAGATGGGCTTGACATGTCACTTAGTGTTTCGCTTTGCGACATGCTTGGAGAAGAAATTTCTTTAATGTGCGACATTGCCCTATTATTTATTGATGGTGTTACTTGTTGTTTGCTTTGTTTCACTTGAATAGGAGTAGAGGGAGTCACTGTTGAGGAATTTTTTGTTCCTGTCAAATCCTCTTTGCCCTCATATGGTATACATGCTTTGACATTGACTGTCTTCAATAAACTTCCATCCCATGCTTCCTCTTCTATGAACTGCACATTTCTGATAGTTATGACCTTCTTGGTTAATGGATTGTAGAGTTTGTATGCTTTGGATTCATCGTTCTATCCAAAAAATATACTTTTCTGTCACTTGTTGTCCAACCTCTTCCTCAACTCATCTGGGACATGTGCATATGCCATACATCCAAACACTCTCATGTGAGTGACACTATGTTATCTTCCACTCCATACCTCTTTAGGAACTACGTTCTGGATGCTTTTGGTTGGACATCTATTCAAGATATATGTTGCACATGCGACAACTTCAGCCCAATAATCATTTGGAAAATGCTTTGCCTTGAACATACTCCTTGCCATTTCGATAATGGTCCTATTCTTCCTTTCTACCACACCATTTTGCTAAGGTGTATATCTTGTTGTAAATTGCTTGTGAATTCCATGTCCCCTACAAAAACGTAGGAAATCATTTGAGATGTATTCGCCACCTCTATCAATCCTAAGGAATTTGATGTAGTGTCCACTTTTCTTCTCAACAAGAGCTTTGTATTGGCGAAAACTCTCAAACACTTCACTTTTCTGTTTGAGGAGATAGACCTATCTCTTCTTTGTGTAGTCATCTATGAAGGTCAATAAATATCGATTGCCACCAATTGATGGTGTCTGCATTGGTCCACATAAATATGAGTGGACAATCCTACTAGAAATGTCTCTCTATGTTGCTTGCCCAAGGTACATCCTTCACATAGGCTGTCCAGTTTTTCTATGAGTGGCAATCCCTTCACCATGCCTTTCTTATGCAGGAAATTCAAACCTCCAAAGTTGAGATGTCCAAATCTCAAATGCCATAACCAATTTTCATCTTTGACTTCTTTTTGACAGTTCACTTGAGTAACAGTTGCATCTTTTCTTCCATCCTCTTGTGAGTTCATTGATAGTTGTGCTTGTGCACCTTATTCCTTCAAATATGATCTTATCTTTAAGGGAAACATTATATTGTTTTTCATCTAAACCTTTGCAATCAGTTTTCTGCTTGGAGGCCTATCCAAAATTGTGCACTCATCATTTTTGAAGAAGATAATGTAGCCCTTTTGCATGAGTTGTCCAATGCTTGTGAGGTTATGCTTCAGACCGGGGACAAAGTACACATCTGAGATGTACTTCTTCTCCCCCTTCTTTGTTAGGATATTAACTCTTCCTTTGCCCATGACAGATACTTTGCTATCAATCCTTAATGTCACTTCAGATTGAACACTTTCATCTAGATCGGAAAATATTTCCATGTTCCCTAACTTGTGGTTGCTACACCTTGAATCTAGATACCGTATATCACTTTGCTTTTATTGTGCTACATTACAAGCTAAAAACATGTTATCATTGTTTTGATTTTCTTTTGTGAAATTTACACTTGGTTTTTTACTAATGTCGTATTGCTTCTTCCTACATTCATTTGCATAATGACCATACTTTTTACAGTAATGACATTAGACTTGAGATTTATCATACCTCTAACCTTGTGCTTGATTTTGCCTTGTGCCTTGACTTGGATTTTGATTGCCGCCTCTTCCACTTGAGTTTGAAAGGCTACTTCTTCCACCTCTGTGTGGACTTTTTTCTCTTCCTCTACTAATGTCATATTGTTTCTTCCTACATTCATTTTCATAATCACCATACTTCTTACAGTAATGACATTGGACTTGAGATTTATCATACCTATGACCTTGTGCTTGATTTTGGCTTGGGCCTTGACTTGGATTTTGATTGCTGCCTCTTTTGCTTGAGCTCGAAAGGCTTCTTCTTCCACCTCTGTGTGGGCTTCTTTCGTTTCCTCTAGTATATGATCTTGTTCTGCCTCGACCTTGACTAACGGAAACTTGTGTCTTGAAGGCATGCTCCAATGAGGAGTTTGTTGCTCTATTCAGTCTATGTTCATGAGAAATCAGTGACACATGAATCTCATCCACTCAGGACTGTGAGAGATCCTTTGTCTCTTCTATGGCCAGAAAAAATGGCATCAAGCCTTGCTGGCATGCTTCTAAAAGCTTTCTCAACTATTCTCCTTTCTTCAAGTGTCTCACCATGAGATTTATTTGAGTAACCAACCATATTACATGTGTAAAAAACGAGTCTACATTCTCAGACTCTTTCATACAAAGTGTTTCAAAATCCCTTCTCAGCATTTGTAATTTTGTTGTCTTGACTTTTGCCATGCCTTGATATGCTGTCTGGAGGGTGTCCCATGCTTGATTGGACTTTGTTGTTGCTGCAAACCTTGGGAAAACACTTTCATGAACTGCTTGAAAAATGTAGAAGAGGGATTTTGCATCATTCTTGCTATTGTCCCTCAACAAATCTCTTTCTTCTTGAGACAAGGCATTGTATGTTGATACACCTGCTGGTTTTTGAAAACCATTCTCAACCGAATCCGAAATGTCTTGAGATGAAAACAAGGCCTTCATTGTAATAGCCCAATAATCATAATTTTTTCCATTAAATTGAGGTATTTGAGGATTACTCAAGCTTGTGCTTGATGTTGCCATTTCTAAGTGAAAGAAAATTTCTACCTAGTGCTAAATACGCTCAAAAATTCTGCCCTCAAAACAATTTTTAATTGCTAGTAAAAACTCTTGTTTTTATACTAACAAATTTTAACCCACTCTGATACCATGTTAGAAAAAATTTACCGTGGTAGAGGAGAGGAGTCTCACTCAAAATTTGATTGCGGCGAAGTCAACTTCATTTGTGGCAAGGAAATCACAACTACACAGGGGCTTAATAAAATACAAAACTCATTCACAACAAAACTGAGTAAAAGAAAAATGGTTGCAGAAAATCCACTTGTGAAAGATTAGTACCATATCGCAAGAAGCCACACTTTCTATTATATATCAAAACATAAGGAAATACATTCACGTGATAAATAGAGGCTACAACTCCAAGTGAAAAGCATTACAAAATTACTGTGATTTACGCATCATTGAGTTTGTGGAGTAAACTCTTGTAAAACTCCGTAAAATTGGTTTTCACGTGCCCACCAATATTTCCTCCACGATTTTCTCCTCACTACCTCACAAACTTTTGCTCTCTAACTTTCCCAACATTACAAATCAATTTTACATCCATATTTATCTCAACATACAAATTTGACATCAATACATGACAGAGCAAACAAATAATACACAACATGGGTGATTTTACATAGTAATTAGTTTTCTGAACTTGCAAGTGTTATGGAGTGTGGGAAATAGGCATGGAGTAAATGTCTGCCCATATATATTAACCAAAATTTATTAAATGCCTTAAACTCTCTGTTGTGATGCAAAATGGTTAGCGTTGTACTTCTACTATGACTTCAGTCCTTTCGCCTGCAAACAAAATCGCAACAGTGCAGCAGTTGACTCGGCAAGAATGGTGTTTGTCAGTTTGTTTAAGGCAGCGGTTGGGATTATTTTTTCCACATTTATTTCTATCTTATCAGATGGGTTATGTTTTTGTTGTTCATTTTTATAACCCTTTATTTCTATCTTATCAGATGGGTTATGTTTTTGTGTGCATTTTTATAACCCTTTGCTCTATGTTTGGATCATAATGACATATTGTCGTTTTGATTGAGTTGTTCTGTAAATATGAGACTTGAAACCATCAAACAAATAGGGTTTATATTTCAGATGGTAATAGGCATAGTTTCTCCCCTTCATTTATTTTGTTTTGATTGAGTTGTTCTGTAAAATCTGAGACTTGAAACCATCGAACAAATAGGTTTTATATTTCAGATGGTAATAGGCATAGTTTCCCCCTTTCATTTATTTTGTTTCAATTGAGTTGTTCTGTAAATTTGAGACTTGAAACCATCGAACAAATAGGATTTATATTTCAGATGATAATATGCATAGTTTCCCCCTTCATTTATTTTGTTTTGGCTGTTTGGAACCCTGAGTGGCACGACATCGTTGTTGTACTACTTGCAGGCTTGTGGTCGAAAGGCTATAGGTTTTTGGCATTCACAATCGAATTCTCAAATTCCCACTTTAGTAGGTATTTTTTTCAATATTGGGTTTGAGAGAATATTAAAATAGATCTTTGTTGAATTCATTATTTTTCTTACATGTATTTAGGAGAAGCATGCAGAGTTTGACTTTAAAGGTGGATATAACACAATAAAAGTGTTGCTGTGGAAAAACCTCCTTCGAAGGAATTCAATGGAGCACTAAATCCTGAAACTGATTTCAATCTGGATTAGTTACAGCATTCTCAATAGCCAAAACCTCGCACTAGCAAGCACAATATAGAAGGTTTGGAAGATGAAATAAAGCCGACACCAATACGGTATTTTTACAAGGACAATAGGAAAGGCATTTAAGTATAGACTTTACAAAATGATTTCTCACATAATGCTGATGTTGCTATTATGAGTTACTAGATTTTTAAAATTTATCCCAAATAAATTTTGTTGTATTGCTTGATAGATGAGCATAAATAAGCAAGCATTGTACGATTTTACTTTTTAATTATATGGTTTTACTTTTTAATGTTTATGTACTTTCATTGACCGTTTGAAGATTCTCCTTCTAAATATGATATAGACAACACATGAAATGATTCTAGCTCATTAGACTCAGGATAGGCACAACAAGCAAAGAAACCAAAAGAAAATTTTAATCTTCGCATTGCACTTGGTAAGTTCATGCCAGATGTTCCCTCACATAGTATTGCCTCACCAAACTATGAAAAGCCTCATACATTTTTGAAAGGAATCTTAAGTCTATTTGTCTAGATCAAGGCCTTTATTGTAGTTGAAGATACTTTTAGCTCGAAGAACCTATTCTTTTGATGTTTCATGCCTGTGTTAATTTTTTTTTTTTTTTTTTTTTTTTTTTTTTTTTTTTTTTTTTTGGTTCGTTTGCACAGACGAAATAGTGGGTCATGTCCTCCCACCTATATTCCAAGAAACGTATAGTATGGGGCCATACCAGGCTCATTTCCAAAAACGTGTGTTTTACATCCTTGAAACATGTTTTTAGTTGCAGAAGCACATCCCACATGTTGGAAACACATTTCATTGGCCAGAAATGCATTTCCCGAGCCATACCAGTGATTGTACAAGGCAGTTCCAACACTAAACTTTTCATTTTGACTTGGTTTTTACCTATGTTTGACAAAAAATACCTGCAATTAAAAGTTGAGCTTAATAGTCCCTCAGACCTCATACCAAACTTTACCTTCGGGAAGTCCCTATTATGCACTCCAGCCTTATATTAAAAATATTTAAGAACATAAGCTTTTGAGCTGTAAATCCTTCATGTATTACTTCTCTCAAGTACATCCAACAAAATGAAACAATGTATTGTAACAAATAGGAAGTAAATACAAAATTAAACCCAAAAGACATGCAAAGGAGTGTTTCAAAGAACTTTACATTAACTGGTGATCAAGGTCTGGGTGTGAAGAAGGACCCTTACGAGACCTTTTACTTTTGTGATGTGTTAAAAATGTTTTTTAAAAGAACATTAACGAATACATATGGATGTGGAAAATAAGAGGAACATAACAATCATCAGCACATGAAAACATAAGCATTGATAACGAAGTTTGTCCAGGAGGGACTACGTCTCTAGGCCCCAGTGTCAAGATGGTGTAGGCCGCTGCATTAACTGTTGTCAATAATTTTGATGTACACAAGAGATGATGTCGCGATAATATAAGGAAAAATTCCCTCATGCGGGAGTGGCTCTAAGAGATGTTCCACAACTATAACTCTCAATCAAAAGACTCCTATTAGTTGATACAAAAACATGCATGATAAACATCCCGCCAACATGGCGCAAAAGGGATGTCAAAACAAAACATGCATGACAACAACAAGTGTATCCCAACAACATACAAGAAGGGATATCAAAACATAGGATGAAGAGTTATGACAGCAAGTACATCACATAGAAAATTTCGCATCAAATCAAGCAAGGAATCATGACAACATGTAATAAACAAGATCCTGCATCAACATCGATCAAGGATATGTGCATTATAATGTAGAAAGAAGAAGTACATGAACACATCATATACCTCAAACCAAAGGCCATCTGAAGAAGTGGATGTCACACTACTGACGCTGCTCAGACCATTAATCTCGAGGCATCAATCGTATGAAGATGGCTACTCACACATGAATGTGGACATCTGTGCTAGCAATTAAAAAAGTGGCTAGAAGAAGAAATGAGAGAATAAGAAATATAAAGACACCATCATATTTGTGTCATCGAGTAGTGCTGAATCGACTATCCAAAATCTAAATTCTGAGAAGTTGAGAATTTTGGGCTCAAGAAATCTTTTAGATTCCCCCATGATTCCTCACAGATTTTGCTCCATGGATGGACTGCAAATCTGCAACTCATATGGCGAATTCGATCTCGCCATTGTGATCCCTGTAGAAAACCATGAAAAACAAGTATAAACTTGACTATATTCTGAAATGTCAAAATTTTACCTCCTTGGGAAAATCTCATGGCTCATGGTTCCACTCCCTGTTTTTGCTGAAATCATGGTTCCACATGCATTTTGGAAATGATTGAAAAATGTAGAACTCTGATGAAGAAACGAACAACACCATTGTGTTTGTGGCAACGAGAGGAGTAAAATCCATATAAAATTTGTCAATTTCTGACAAAGAGAAAATTTTACCCTCCTGCAAAATTCATGATTCCTGCATTAAAATATTAATTAACTTCCTCGAAAAGCGTGCTTGTATTCTACCTCCTCGAACTCTATGCAGTGGTTAAGCTCTACGTTTATGAAAAAGGACTTTTTCATATTTACCAAGGTGATTGGTTAGGAGGATTGGTAAAAATTGCTGGTTAATAGGGAGGAGGTCGGGCGGTCGAACCCCGCCCCTCCTGAAATAATATATCACCGTTTCTTTTCAAACTCAAAATGATGCATTAATGGCATTCGATTCCACATTGGGCGGCTTGCCCCTTAAACCCTACATTTACTACATTATCGGTGCATTAAAATTGGCGTCCGACCTTGGAAATCGGCGCTTAACATGGGCGCTGGTGATGTTATCGATGTGATTTACATGGTTTCATCGATATCTCTATCGGCGACATTCCTAATCGGTGATCGACATTCCTAATTGACGATCAACATGGTTGTTGACGTAATAATCAGCGCGATATATGGTGGCTTCGCCGATATTCATATCGGTGATCGGCGCGGTGTCAACACATTGCAATCGGAAGCATATATATCAGGTTGGGTTGATAGGGTGTTAGTTGGGTCCATCGCTGGTGCCCTACCCGCACATATAGGATATATATATATATATATATATTATATATTATATATATTATATATATATATATATATATATATATATAGAAGGATTGTGGAGAAGGGTTAGGCGGGGGTTATGGCTGTTGATCCCGAAACCATATTTGACTCTTTTTTTTGTTGCGATTGTGATTTAGGCCGGTGGGAGGTTGTGGCCCATTGGCCTTATAATAATAATTGTTTTCATATAGTTATATTAATAACTATATTTTAAAACAAATTTTGTTATATGGTTATTTACTAACCATTTTCCATAAAAATGATTTTTTTCTCTTATGCAGGTTTAGGAGACCAATGAAAAAAACTCCAATTGTCAATGCTTGATGGGCTGCCATGTGGGTCCCACCTACCTACTGGGATGCCATGAGGTACACTTGGGCCCCTCTTTTCCCTTGTCATATCAAACTTTGAAGAGCTTTATCTTTCGCATACGAGCTCGGTTTGACGAATCGTTCATACCTCCGCGATCACAACGACGAGATACTTACCATAAACCTGTTTCGAGAATAATCCAAATACTTTGATTTTTGAGCCATCTTTGTCCTGTGTGTGACTGTGGAGCCACCTAGATCAACTAGTTGCATGGTTATTTAGGAAAAATCAGAAAATCTATTTTCATCTTCACAGAAGGGGGCCCAATGGAAATTATAACTTTTCAACCATATCCAACAAAACCAAAGGGGATCTTGTTAGAATCACAAAATAAGTAGGAAATTAAACTCGGAAAATAAATTAAATGAGTATTACTCAAAAGGAAATGTAAAGGAGTATTGCAGATAATTTCTATATGAATAACTTACAAGGAGATTGAGGACTAATTTGAAGAATTAGTTTTAGCTCGGTAGAAGGAAACCTAATTGAAAATACAACTTCTTACTAGAGAATCAAGAAATAAAATAGAATATGAAGAAAAATTAAGTCTTTAACATTAAGAAAAATAAGTCTTTTACCTTGGTCAAGGAAGTTTTTATCTATAGAATTTAAAAGCTTATTTTAAATTTTAACAATTTTATTATATTAAAAGAAAAATAAATTATTTTTTTATAAATTTGGTGAGGGGAAGCAACATATTTAGGTATTCAAATATATATTGATAATAATTGGAATCGACTCTTATCAAATGGGTACGAGATTTTTTTTCTTCCTCTTTTAAATGGGTGGATAAATAATATTAGTGAGTATAAGCATTTATAATTTTAATTAATATTGAATATCTTTTTGAAAGAATTGTGGAACGTCCTCCATTCCTGCTTATGGACAAATGATGTTTAATTGTCCCTTATGATGTCCCATAAGTGGAGTGTCCACTTGCATTCCTCAGTTTTTTCTGAAGGATCACCATTCCATAAGATAATATTAATAAAATAGAATGAATCATAGCTACACATGAGCTTCCTTCGTGTCTGTGAGACCTTCATTTTCAATAGATATTCCAAGTTCAAGATATTACATATTTCTCAGCATTTGTGGAATGAATTTCAAGTTCCATTATCATTATAAATTTAAACAATGGTATAGATAAGGTTCATGTCAATGTAGATTTATATGACGACCTTCATTTTCAATAGATATTCCAAGATCAATATAATACATATTTCTTAGCATTTGTGGAATGAATTGCAAGTGCCATTTTCATTATAAATTTAAACAATGGCAGAGATAATGTTTATGCCAGTGTAGATTTATATGTCACATTAAATTATTGTACACTTAACCCATAATTCCAAGGAAATTGTAAGAACAAGGTGTACAAACTCAAGTATATAACATTATTAAGAGACCAAGCAAAGTGATTGTAAATAAGTGGGTAACTATTATAATGTTGAACTACTGGAAATAAGTGTGTAACTATTATAATGTTGAACTTTAATGCCTGGAATTAAACTATTCATTTTGAGGAATCTTTCATTTTCATAGCAGCTTCGTCTAAGGTTATTCAACATTGAGAACTTTTGAAGTAGGTTTCTATTTATTTGAATTTATCTCTTTTTCATTTCCAAGGATGCTACCATCTAGTAGTGGTTGCCTCATGGTAGCTTCATAGGAACCTCATCTCAAGAAGCTAAGAAAGATGAGGAGGATTAAGGGGAAGTAGCCCCTATTTGCTTGCTTACAGAGTTTTTGAGATTTTAAGTTGTATTTTATTTGTGCTTTAGGCATTGTATTCACGTGTATTATATTTTGAAATTTTCTTCTATGGTTGAATATGGTTAGATCAAACCATATAGATTTTAGACTAAAATGAAATTTAGATTTCCAACTGTTAATAAGATCACGTGTCTAGAATTGTGTGGTGTTATTTATGCTCTTTTTCAACTATGTTAATTTTTGCAATGTTTCTTTTTCAAACATGATTCATTCAGACAAGACAAATAGTCCATTTGACGTAGTTATGTCACTTTTTTGGTCATCACAGTTTTCATCGATCAGTTATTTCACACATAGTTCTGTACTTAGCAACATGTTTATATTAATTATATATAACATCATTTGGTGTCGATAACATGGTTATAGTTCTTCTAATTCCTGGCTTACTTGGGTTTGAGTGTGCTTCACATTCCACAAAAAAAATAATGCCCCCACATTGACATAACAAGATAGGTATGTGTTTATACTATTATGTTATTTTCCATAATTTCTTACCAGTGGATATGGAATGAGGGAAATAGTTGAGAGATAATTTAAAGATATATTGATCTTTCTAGTCTTCGTGGCATTCACTATGGATCTATTTCTTTTATGGAAAAGTCACAAGGCTGTGAAGGCCACATTTTCCACTACTCTTACACCAGCTACAATTCACGATCTCTCTAATGTTGAAGGCTTTTCTAATAGTTTTGAGGACTCTTAGGTCAAACAATGGTTCATATGCCAATGTCAGTTAGCTGGAGGCAATCTGATATTATATCAATCATCAAAACTTTTTTTTAACACTACCATTTGTGTTCCATGTCGACAGCCACCATCATTACTGCTCTCATTTTGCAAGGAATAACTAAACAATACTTTGCAAAAGAGTTAGTAGATAACTTGTATAAGCCCATATTGAAAAAAGGCCTATGAATGATTCGTACATTCATTATAAAACATGTCAAGGGCATTGGAGTTGTTCCTGAATGAAAATGTTAGAGACGCACTAGCACTCGTGTTTACCAATACTAGAAACAACTACGATGACAAAAAAGGACATAAAAAATTAGATATACATTGTTTCTAAGAGCTTCAATAAACTTTCTTAATAGCATGAGCTCTCATTTTTTATTTGTTTTAGTTGTAAATACATTGAATGGGTATTACTCCAAAGGTAATATAAAGGAGTATTGCAGATAATTTCTATATGAATAACTTACGTGGAGATTGAGGACTAATTTGAAGAATTATTTTTAGCTCAATAGAAGGAAACCGAATTGAAAATATAACTTGTTACTAGAGAAGAAAAAATAAAATAGAATATGAAGAAAAATTAAGTCTTTAATATTAAGAAAAAGTAAGTCTTTTACCCTCAGCAAGGAAGTTTCTATCTATAGAATTTAAAAGCTTATTTTAAATTTTAACAACTTTATTATATTAAAAAAATTATTTTTTTAGTAATATGGCGAAGGGAAGAGACATTTTTAAGTATTCAGAGATATAGTGATAATAATTGGAATCAACTCTTATCAAATGGGTATGAAATTTAATTGGAATTAGCTCTTATCAAATGGGTATTTGATTTTTTTTCTTCTTTTAAATGAGTGGATAGATAATGTTAAGGAGTATAAGAATTTATAATTTGAATATAAATGTAACTAATATTGAATATTTTTAGGAAGAATTGTGCAACATTCAATGTTTCCATTTGACGCTCCATTCATGCTTATGGACAAATAATGTTCAATTGTCCCATATGATGTCCCATGAGTGGAGTATCTATTCACATTCCTTAGTTTTTTCTGAAGAATTACCATTCCATATACATAATATTAATAAAATAAAATGAATCATAGCTACACATGAGCTTCCTCTGGGTCCCTGAGACCTGCATTTTCAATAGATATTCCAAGATCGATATAGTACATATTTCTCAACATTTGTGTAATGAATTGCAAGTTCCATTTTCATTATAGATTTAAACAATGGTATAGATAAGGTTCATGTCAGTGTAGATTTATATGTCGTCCTTCATTTTCAATAGATATTCCAATATCAATATAGTACATATTTCTTAGCATTTGTGGAATGAATTGCAAGTGCCATTTTCATTATAAATTGAAACAATGGTATAGATAATGTTTGTGCCAGTGTAGATTTATATGTCACATTAAATTACTGTACAGTTAACCCATAATTCCAAGGAAATTATAAGGACAAGGTGTACAAACTCAAGTATATAACCTTATTCAGAGGCCAATCGAAGTAACTGTAAATAAGCGGGTAGCTATTACAATTTTGAACTACTTTAAATAAGGGTGTACCTATTATAATGTTGAACTTTAATGCTTGGAATTAAACTATTCATTTGGGCGAATCTTTCATTTTCATAGCAAATTCGTCTAAGGTTATTCAACATTCAGAAATTTTGAAGTAGGTTTCTATTTATGTTCCTAACACACTTTTTCATCTACGATAAATTTTGTGATTATGGCCTTATATTTTCATAACTTTGTCGATCTTCACATGAGAAGGCGTTCTAGGAAAGAACATTGTTTGTGGTTTTGGCCATGGTGGAAGTCATGCCAACATTCCTTATGACATAGTCGTTGATTTAGAATAGATATTACCTTAAGGTTAGTATAGACTTTAATATAGTCCCCATAGTGTTTGATCGACATGGGTGGCACACAAATTTGTTGATGCCTTTTTCTAAACCTTTTCAGTTCTTGTGGTTGTTACCAACTACAAGTTATAGTCCACTTTTCAAGTTATCATCAATACTTTGCACTTATGATCCAATTGTTTGTTTCCTTGACTACATGTTGTTCTTGATTCTTAGAGTACCTATCCTTCACTACGACAGTAAATTTTCACTCTGCCAAGCATGTTGCACTATCTCCCATGGTCACAACATTCTCTACATTCTCTTCTTCACAAATCCTTCCTACATACACAAATAAGGTTACAAAAACAAATCTTATGTTTCTTTTATATATATATAGATCAATTTTGGAAGGTGGGGAAACTATCTCTGTACAATTTTAGGAAGATCCCACTGAAAAGTACATAAATGGGATCCTCATTTAATTTCTCCAACTGGGAAGCCCCTGCACCTGCGACATACATAATAATATATGAACCCAACCAACGTATCTGAAATTGTCCAAGGTGTTTCAAAAACTTATTGTTTTATATTAAGACAAGGTCACCAACTTGGAATTTATTTCACTTGATATGGCAATCATGCCAAGCCTTTTCACTAGCCTTTTGCATATTTTTGTGGAACCCTGCCATAAATCGGTGCTCTTCCAACTGTAGTATCCCTGTCAATATTTTCTCTACTATGTTGGAATTAGCTAACCCTCTCAAGGCAACAATGCGGAGATTGAGCACTATGAATTCCATGGGAATTACAATATTGGACGAAAAAACAACTACAACAATTGTCTCTAATGATTGAGGAATTAAGGGTGGCTAATCATGTACCCAACCAATTGAGCCAACAACTACAACAAAGGAAACCAATGAAACTCTTGTACCAAATATCTGACCTAAACCATCATAGTCATCCTCGACTCCAGTGAAGCGTCACACCTAGGTCATCCCCTTAGTTATAGTACACTTTGAACAATGATTTCCAACAAGAAGCTGAATCGGTACCTTGAGTAGAACTAGTCATTTCTTAATTACCAATGCATGTTTTACATTTTTTACAATATTTTATTTACTAGAAGGTACAGTTTTGGGTACAAGAAACCTCGACGGACTTGGTCTAGATCACTAATTAGTAGGAGGTGCTGCAAGTAGTAGACATACAGTTAGAAGAAGCACAAAAATAGGTTAAGGAAATAGAAGGGACATTGTGACGAGCTGACGAAGTAGCATATAGTGAAATATTGGGTGTCCCCATGGAAATTGATGCTCCAAAATAAAAGAAATTGTCAAATATTGAAGAGTTTGTTCACATCTTAAAGGAATAAGTGGAAGACCTGTAATTGTATATTAAACTCACTACTTAGGCAAAAGAAGTTGAAAGAAGAGAAAAGGTTCACACAACCTTCAAAACATTTGAGTGCATGAGAGATTGAGAATGAGTGCACAAAATTGTGTGTGGATGCCATAGAATTGTGGAATATATTGCAAGATAATGTTGAGCTCAATGACATTGGTACTAGAATTCAAATTACAAAGAAATAGAATGAAACCATATGTAGCAATCAATATCTCTATCCTTGTCAGAATGTGGAGATGCAATGGTAAAATTTGTGACGTTGGGAAAAAATATTATTGAATGGAAAGTGGAGTAGTGATAGCTAGCTTAGAGAGTGAAAAAACTATAGGATGAAGCCATGCATGTCATAGATGATCTACCTGCAAAAAAATCCATGGTGCACAAAATTATTGTCAAGAATGAACACCTATTCCAAAATATTCCTATGCCTATGGAAACTAACAAAAACATTATTGGATCAGTAGAGGTAGTAAATATAACCACACACAAGGCTATAGAAATGTTTGAAAATTTTGTGTCAAGGACTGTAGAGGCCCTCCCTTCAGTTGGTGTAAAACCATGATAGAGTGGCTCAGGGTTCAAGGTTGGTTAGGCATACGAAGTGGTGGTGGTTCGACTCGGTATGGTCCAGCGAAAGACATATGCTCTACACATGCAAGGACAACTCATCAAAGTGATTTGGCTAGAGATTCCCTTAAATAGGATGCTAAAGTCAAAATCTATATAAGTGATTTTCATCGATGGCAGAGGCTTTTTCTTTTTGTTCTATTGTTAGATGATAATTCAATGTTATTAGACTTGTTGATGAATATATTGTGGATATGTTACCATACTATTTTACTATAAATATCCACTATGTTAATTTTCATGGCATTGCCCATAAGTGTAACGTTAATGGTAATAGTTTGAGTTCCCGCCTTCGGGTATATGAAGCTAGTGTAGAACTTGTATTGTTGATGCTTAATACAAATATTAAATACACATAAATTTTATTTCAGTTCCACATTACTATCACTCATTTGTTTTGTACCACTGTTGGGATCAATGAATGAATTATAGACATTTTGCAGGGTTTTTGATGAAGATTTTGGGTGGGTAATTTAGGTATTGTAAATAATTGTGTCAATACATAAATAAATGGACTATGTTATATTATTTTGTGTTAAATTTGGTCTTGCACTCACACAATGAACGTCCGCATGATGTTTACTTTTTAGGTTAAACCATATATTATACTTTAACACTACCCATTGTAGATGTTGGGATTATACAATGTATGTAGTAAGGTTGTATGATTATATTTTCATTTAATGCGTATGTTTGTGACATATGGAAATTGCACTAATTAGGGTGGGTTACTTTGAACCATATTAGTATACCTCTGGTGAGACCTCACTTGCTCGCAAGTGTTGAATGTAGGTATCTAAGGGGGCTTTGTTGGCATGCTTCTGAACCTTGTGTCACTCGTCCACATGCCAATAGGTGTGCCTTGGTGCTCTTGGTCCCAATAGATATATATTACAATTTGAAATTAAATATTTATATAATTATATTTTTTATATATTTCTGTATTATAATTTTTTTTATTAAAATGTGATTTTTTTCAAAAAAATATTTTCATGGTGCTTTTATCAACATTTATGGGATATTAATTTCAATAGTTGACCATTTAGGGACACATTATGAATTTGGTCCAAGGATTCTAAAACCAATCTCATAAACATAAATGAGCTCCATGGGATCTACAAAGTGTGTTTGATTAAGGACCACATGAATGCACTACCCACAATCACCCAAGCTAAAGGTTTTTAAAATTGACCTCTTTATGCAAAAATTTCATTTGTATGAATTAGCTTTTAAAGTTCTAGAAAGTGTGCTTAACAAGGCCACATGTGATCATGCTACTCATATTATCTGAACTTGTGGTTTTGGAATATAAAACCCTCTGTGAAAAAATTCATTGGTCCTTACTTAGGGGAAAAACCTAGCTCTTAATATAATTATTAGATAAAGTTTTAGCAAATTCAATCATGGGATAGGGGTGTTTGTAGTTGTATCCTAGTGTGAAGAGTCCAATGCAATCAATTTTTTATCCATCGAATTCATGGTTAGAGTAATATGGTGTCTTCTAATCCACTACCTAAATCCATTAAAGGACACAATGTGAATTTGGTTTAGGGGTATAAAAAGGAAAAAAGGTAGTATAAATGATTTTTGTAAGCTCCGAGACGTGCATTTTGCTAAAGTCCACGTGAGAAAATGACCCACAATCAACTGAGTCAAGTTTTTGTGAAATAAATACATTTATGCAAAAATTGCATTATCCCTTATCAACAAAAACATTATCTTTAGATATCATAAAAAAAAAAATCATCCAGTGGAATCATAAGAAGGTGGTGTCTCATATTTTATCCTAATGGCACAAGTCCAATTAAATTGATGCTTCAGTGAATTTAGTCCTAGTTTAAGTTTATAGGTGAGTTAAAACTCACTTCCTAAAGTCATTCAAGGAGACATTATAAATTTAGTTTAGGGGCATTAAAAATTGTTATCACTTAGAAAAAAACCCAAGTTGTAGAGGGAAGAAACTAAGGTAACCTTTAACCACTTTGGATTGAAAGTCGACCCTTCAGCTTGGAGATGGATCTCTCCTTAAAACTCTACAACTCATGGTCACTTTAGGAGTAGGTCATTAAGCTCTGTGGTCATATTGTACTTGTAAAATATGAATTTGGTTTGGAAAGAAGAGAATAAGGATCATTGGGCATGGAGTCTAGTATATAAGATAACCATAGGATACATAAACAACCCATAATAGAGGAAAGATATGATATAACTTCGTGTACAAGATACCATCAATATATGGAGACAAAATACAAAAAATAAATAGAGAAATAGGGAAATAATAATTATGTTATAGGTATTTAAGTAGAAAACATGGGAAGTATTCAAATAACATAAATCAAAGAATTCACAAGGAACTCTAGTTCATAACGCTTTATCCAAAATATTGAAGGCTCAATGATCAAGAGATGTAGCATAAAGAGAAACTAAATACCATGAGGAAAGAGAAACAGAAAGTTATACACATATGAATCTCTGCAAGAATATATATGTAACACTGCATATGTCAATAGATTGATCAAGAATAACACACAATATCTTTCTTAAAATATTTCCCAAACCTTTCTTATTACAAAATCATAATCTTTATAGAGTACTTACAAAACCATAGCAATGATGAAACATATTAAAACTACACATATTGTATTGTTCAATGATGAAACAAAAAAAAAAAATTATGTATCTAAAGATCATGTTGTTGCTGGAGACATGGTTGAAGCTAAGGGTCAAAATAGACTACTGATATTCTGCCCAAATTTTCTGAAAAATCTTGTTTCATCATCATGCTTGATGTGCTAAATTCTTCCTTAATATTTGGTCTTGATCAACAAAAAGGGCCATCTAGCAAGTAAATCCTTCCTTTAGGGTTGTATTCATTCCAAAATTCTTCTTGTTACATTCAAAAATAGTCCCCTCCCTGTGCTGACAGATTAACTGGCACACTTCAACTCAGGAGAAAAAAGTGGAATTTCTAACGGATTAACTATTAGTGTTATCTCAAAATTCGTGCTAATAATGTAACTATCAACTCGCACCAAAATTGAAGCAGAGAAAATGCTGATAGGTTAACTATCATCACACCATCAAAATTCCCTAAAAAATTCCTAGAAAAACAAAACTCTACTCTGAATATTTTTAGTTGAGTCTACAAGATGCCTCTAATAAGATATCAACCTCATTTTGCCTCGCTTTCCTAGTTTTCTTGGCCTCTAGATTAGGCTTCTCATTTTGACCCCTAGGTCTCATACAACTTGCAAGATTCTGTTTGATTACGATGAAATCTTTTTTCAGGTTTATCATCTACCTCAATGAATTGCTCTTCCAACCTAATATTTTGTTTAAGCTGGAATGTTAGTCTAAGTTTGTTCAACGGTATAGTATGTGGCCTTCTTCCTCCAAAAATCTCAGCGAAGGTAGGCTCCCTATCAGTTTCTTCTTTCTCTGTCTCAGGTCCAGTAGCTTCAACCTCTATTTTCTCTGTTAGCTTAGTGGCTTTAGCCTTTGCAGGAGAAGGCATATGGTGAGGGGACAAGTTCTTCTTTTCTCTAAGTCTCCCACCTCTTCTTGTATAAACCCCTTCCAATTCTGGAACTAGAGGAGGGGGAGGTTTTGTCATCATATTTCTCTTCTTTATTTTGGTTTTGATAGATGAAGTCCCCTGCTCTAAGGTCCAGGGTTGTTCAACAATTTTCTTTATTCCTTTCTTTCTATCAGTGGCCTTAGGTTGTTGTGAGACAGGATCTACAAAACACCCCCAAAAGAGAAAATGCTCCCATGTTCTGTTGATTTTTCTTAAATGATTTCCAATTAATAATTTAATTAAGCCTTTGTGATAAATAAAGTGGGATGAAGAATCCTTTTTTTCCCTAACTCTTGTAGACATCTTCTTAAGACTCATCAGTAAAAATAAAGGGGCATTCATCCTGACCTGTCCACCCATGTGAGCGAGGAAACAAGTAAAATATGACTGCGTAATCCTCAGGAGCAGGTGCCATTCATCCTTCAACCAAGATCTTTGTAGCTCCAAGCACCATGGTTTGCCCTTATATTCATCCTTTAAGAAGAGAGGAATGTTAATTCTAGCTAAGATGTGGCTTTTAAACTAGCACTCTCCATCAACAAGGAGGCATATAGCCTATGCAACCATTTCCTCTATGAAAATAAAATAAACGCCCCCAACAGTGACCCCCTGGCCATCAAATCCTTCAGCAAAAGATCGAGTAACAACATCATGATAACCCCCATAGCAATAAAATAATTTTTCCAATCCAGGGTCCTGAAAAATGCTCTCAAACCTATGGATACACTTCCAGGATGTTAGGTCCCTTGGGTTCCCCGTGTGCAATTTTCCGCTTTTTCTCATAACTTCCACCATCCAAAAATGCAGGAAATGGATATGAAAGTGGTATTCAATCTTGAAAATGAAGGATAACAAACTTTTTACCTTGGCGGATAACACAATACAATGGATTAACCCTATACAACTTTTAACTTTGCACAATATAATTACTTCCACCGTCAAGAAACATTTGAGATTAGATGTAGAAATCAATCAATCACACATATAAATGATTAATTACACCACTAGTTTACCATGACGATTACCCTCTAGCAGCGAAAATATTCCAATGTGAAGTCATGAAACAACATGTCACCATTCATTTATCCAGTGCTCTCTTTATCATGTGTTTGCTCCTTTGCTGACATGTGAGTTGTCTTGACTTTGATTTTGACATAAAAATAAATCAATTTTACAATTGTTGTTGATAATCTTGTTGTCAACGCTTTTTTTTCGACAAGTTTAAAAACTAGCACTCGTAGTATGACTATTAGTGTTATTATTCAATATTTCCAAATTAGCGCTGACAATCCAACTATCAATGCCCTAAATGTTTTTGAATAATAAAAAATTACCATGTTGAACTTAAAACTATCAAGTGAAACTAAGATAACAAAACCAAACTAAGTAGTATGAATAATTCTCATATGCTCTATAAAGTGTGTTTAGAAAAGACCCACATGAGCATCCTATACACATTTACCCGATCCAAAGTTTTGTATGAAAGATGACAAGATTTTGCTCTATAAATATAATGTTAACTAATTTCTATATAAAATAAAAATGAAATAAATTATTAAAAGGAATCAAAGTATAATAATTATATTACTTTTAATTTTTTCTCGATCAAATTTTATAACATATATGAGATTTTATAATCATTGTAATATTTAGAGGTTTGCAGCCAAAATTAGTTGGTCATCCTACGTGGAGGTAGAACATGGGGCATTACAAATTTGGAATTAAATTTGTCACATTTGGGTGGTATGAGGATGTGTAAAATTTAATTGTAAATTGGTAATGAGCCAAATGGAATGGCTCACTAGTTTTGACCGTAGACTTGCAAGCGAAGGTCTATCTCACTTTCTACTTCAATGTTTTTGTAAGCCAATTATATTTTAACATAATGAATAGTCTATGTAGAAACTTTCAGAATTTGTGGAGTAACTCACTTACTTTCATACATATCATATATTAATTTATTTACAATCTCTAAAAAATTCTAAAAGCGAAAACAATGAATCATTTCAACCACATCATAAGAAAGGCCAGAGGATTTAGTGGAGTGGTTCTCTATGTTGTTAGAGATAATGTGAAGAAATGTATTTCTTCAATGTATTATTGTTTTAACAATGAGGCGTTGTGAGGTAGGTGTCATCATCAAATTACTTGTAATAATAAAGTTTTGAAAATTTAAATTTAGTTTTCCCATGAATTAGTATTCAAATGTATTTTTGTTGTTTTCCATGAAAATGGTAGGTGGCATCATCAACTCACTCGTAATAACAAATTTTTGAAAATTTAAATCTAGTTTTCAGATGAATTAGTATTCCAATGTATTTTTGTTGTTTTCCAAGAAAAAGTGTGACTTCGACCCACTTCTTCACAACTCGTAATCAGTGATACGTTTACTATAAATATGGGATACTATTGGTGAGTTCAAAACATCAATCTCTTTTAATGCAAATTTTTTCTTCCATTGAATTAGTGTTCTAATGTATTATTATTGTTTTCAATAAAAAATTGTGAGTTGGACCCACATACCATTACTATAAACATGGGATACTATTCGTGAGTGGAACACATCAATCTCTTTTTAAGCAATTTATTTCTTCCCTTGAATTAGTGTTCCAATGTATTTTAATGGTTTTCCAATAAGTTTTTCCCAACTTGTAATAACCTATCTATTATTATAAATATGAGATATTATTACTAAATGGAACTCATTAATCCCTTTTAAAACAATTTGTGAACATAGAATTGTACTCTTTTGATAATTAGTGTTCCAATTTATTTAGTTTTTTTCCAATAAAAAGTGAATTGGATCCACGTTACCAGATATAACACATCAATAACTTTTCAAACAATTTTTGAACATAGAAATGTATTCTTCTCACCAATTAGTGTCTCAATGTTTTTTTTTATTTCCGATAATTGTTGTTGGACCCACGTTCTTCCCATTACCATAAATATGGTATTCTTCTCCCTAATTGGTGTCTCAATGTATTTTTGTTGTTTTCCAATAAAAATTGTTGTTGGACCCCGCAATAAGCTATCCCATCACTATAAATATGTGATATTATTACTAAATAGAACACATCAATTTCTTTTTAAGCAAAATTTTAAAATAGAAATCTATTCTTCCAATGTATTATGTTGTTTTCCAATAAAATGTGTGAGTTGGACCCACGTTTTTCCATCACCATAAAGATGGGACATTGTTACTAAATGAAACACATCAGTCTCCTTTTAAGCATATTTTGAACATAAAAATATATTATTTCAAAGAATTATTGTTCCAATGTATTTTGTTGTTTTCCAATAAAATATGGAAGTTAGACCATGTTCTTCCCAATTTGTAATAACCTATCACTGTACTTTGAGATATTGCTACCAAATTAAATTAGTGTTTCAGTGCATTTTTGTTAATTTCCCATTAAAAAAATGTAAATTAGACCCACTTGAAATGAGCTATCCTCTTACTATAAATATAAGATACTTAGATACTTTTGATTTTGTATTTCATTGCACAGATCTATGTAAAGTTTTACAGAGATAGGTGGGCCGATGTGAATAGTTTGTCATTTTGAAGGATTAAGCCTAGGGTGTCCATGCTCGACGACTTTGAGCCACGAGTTTACTGGACAGTGTGAGAAGAATATGAAGAAAGAGATGAGTTTCCACGCTGCCTGTATTCAAAATAATCAGTGTCCAGTGTGGGAAGAATATTAAGAAAGAGACGAGTTATGACGCTGCCAGTATTCAGAAGAATCAGTGACCAGTTTGCAAAGCTCCAGTGGCGTGGGAGAAATTTGATTCCATTATGGTTTGCGTGGTGCCCGAGGACAACAGAGCACCTCGGTCTTCTTCTATTTCTTCCGCATTCTTTTTCTGAGGAGCTGCAGAGGTGCATTCTTGCTTCCTGTTATCTCTTTGTACCGGCAGAGTAAAAACACGCCATATTCTGCCGGTGGAAACAGAGATTCAGTTCACTTAAGTGGATAGTAGAAGAACGTCTCCTCCAGTGCTCTGCTGCCTTCCTGCACACGCAATCCCAAATGGCATCCGGTAAAGAGGAGACCACCATCTGCATATTCTTTCGAAACCTCTTCTGATCTACAGTTGTTGGGCGCAGATTCTGATCTTACTTTTGTTTCCACATTTTCAGTGAATTATTAATGAAAAATTAAATGTAAAACTATTGCAAAGCAGCTTAAAATTTTATAGAATGGATTATTCCACCGCTTCCCCATTTCTTTAATAGGACACATGGTAAAAAGAGCGAGTTTCCGGTTATGAAACTAGTTGTTGTCGTAGAAGATTATGGAGAAAGAGAAATTGTGGTGGAGCTGTTGGGTCAATTTATTTCTATCTTATCGGATGGGTTATGTTTTTGGTGTGCATTTTATAACCCTTTGCTCTGTGTTTGGATCATAATGCACATATTGTTGTTTCGATTGAGTTGTTCTGTAAATCTGAGACTTGAAAACATCGACAAATAGGGTTTATATTTCAGATGGTAATAGGCATAGTTTCCCCCCTTCATTTATTTTGATTGGATTGAGTTGTTCTGTAAATTTGAGGCTTGAAACCATCGAACAAATAGGGTTTATATTTCAGATGGTAATAGGCATAGTTTCCCCCCTTCATTTATTTTGTTTGGATTGAGTTGTTCTGTAAATCTAAGACTTGAAACCATCGAACAAATAGGGTTTATATTTCAGATGGTAATAGGCTTAGTTTCCCCCTTCATTTATTTTGTTTCGGCTGTGTGGAACCCAGAGTGACACGGCACCGTCACTGTACTACTTGCAGGCTTGCGGTCGGAAGGCTGCAGGTTCTGGGCATTCGCGATCGAATTCTCAAATGCCCACTTTGGCAGGTAGTTTTTTCAATATTGGGTATGAGAGAACATTAAAATAGATCTTTGCTAATTCATTATTTTGCTTACATATATTCAGGAGAAGCATGTAGAGTTTGACTTTAAAGGTGGATATAGCACAATAAAAGTGTTGCTGCGGCAAAACTGATTTCAAGCCGAAACATGGCATTAGCAAGCACAATATAGAAAGTTTGGAAGAAGAAATAAAGCAGGAAAGAGATTCAAGTATAGACTTTTATGGAATGATTTCTCACAGAATGCTAATATCCCTATTATGAGTTGATAGACGAGCAGAAATAAGCAAGTATTGTATGGTTTTATTTTTAACGTTTATGTACTTTCACTGACCTAGATTTTCAGATTCTCTTTCTGAAGATGATATAGACAGCACAGTAAATGATTCTAGTTCATCAGACTCAGGACAGGCGTAACCAGTAAAAAAAAAATTGTAATCTTGGCACTGCACTTGGTAATCTTGGCCAGATGTTCCCTCACACGGTATTGCCTCACCAAACTCTACGAAGCCTCATACACTTTTGGAAAGGAATCATAAGTCTATTTGTCTAGATCAAGGCCTTTGTTGTAGCTACTTTTAGCCGGAAAGGCCTGTTATTTTTTTGTTGATGGTTGGTTTGCACAGACGAAGCAGTGGATCATGTCCTCCCACTTGTGTTCCAAGAAACTTACAGTACGGGACCATACCAGGTTCGTTTCCAGAAACGTGTGTTGTACATACTGGAAACATCCCACATGTTGGAAACTTACATACTGGAAACATCCCACATGTTGGAAACACATATCATTCGCTGGAAATGCATTTCCCGGGCCATGCCAGCGATTGTACAACGCAGTTCCTAAATTTTTCATTTGAGTTGGTTTTTACCCATGTTTGACCAAAAATGGCTGTACTTAAAAGTTGAGCTTAATAGTCCCTCAAACCTCATTACAAAGCTGACCTTCCGGAAGTCCCTGTTACCAAAGCTGCCCTTCTGGAAGTCCCTGTTATGCACTCCAGCCTTATATTAAAAATATTTAAGAACATAAGCTTTTGAAGTGTAAATTCTTCGTCTATTACTTCTCTCAAGTATATCCAACAAAATGAAAACAGAGTTGTTACAAATAGGAAGTAAATACGAAATTAAACCTAAAAGACATGCAAAGGAGTGTTGCAGAGAATTTTAGATTAACTGGTTGAGTGGTTATTCAGCAAAAATCAGAAAATCTATTGTTAACTCCGCAGAAGGGAACCCAATGGAAATTATAAATATCCAACAAAACGAAAGAGAGTCTTGCCAGAAACACAAACTAAGTAGGAAATTAAACCCGGAAAAGAAATCGAATGAGTATTACTCCAAAGGAATTGTAAGAGTATTGCTGAGAATTTCTATATGAACAACTTACATGGAGATTGAGGACTAATTTGAAGAATTATTTTCCTCAGTAGAAGGAAACCTCGCTGAAAATATAATTTGCTGCGAGAGAAGCAAAAACTAAAATAGAATACGACGAAAAATTAAGCCTTTAATATTAAGAAAAATAAGTCGTCTTTTACATTGGACAAGGAAGTTTTTATATGTACAATTTAAAAGCTTATTTTAAATTTTAACAATTTTATTATATTAAAAGAAAAATAAATTATTTTTTTATAAATATGTTGAGGGGAAGCAACATATTTAGGTTTTCAGAGATATATTGATAATAATTGGAATGGATTTTTATTAGATTCCAATTAGTTGATAGATAATATTAGTGAGTATAAGTATTTATAATTTTAATTAATATTGAATATTTTTTTGGAAGAATTGTGGAATGTTCAATGTTTCTAGTGGACACTCCATCTTTAATATAATTTTAATTAATATTGAATATTTTTTTGGAAGAATTGTGGAATGTTCAATGTTTCTAGTGGACACTCCATTTCTTCTTATGGACAAATGATGTTTAATTGTTCCTTATGATGTCCCATGAGTGGAGTGTCCACTCACATTCCTCAGTTTTTTCGGAAGCATTACCATTCCATATGGATAATATTAATAAAATAGAATGAATCATAGTTACACATGAGCTTCCTTTGGGTCTGTGAGACCTTCATTTTCAATTGACATTCCAAGTTCAATATAGTACATATTTCTTAGCATTTGTGGAATGAATTTCAAGTTCCATTTTCATTATAAATTTAAACAATGGTATAGATAAGGTTCGTGTCAATGTAGATTTATATGTCGACCTTCATTTTCAATAGATATCGCAAGATCAATATAGTACATATTTCTCAGCATTTGTGAAATGAATTGCAAGTGCCATTTTCATTATAAATTTAAACAATGGTATGGATAATGTTTATGCCATAGTAGATTTATATGTCACATTAAATTATTGTACACTTAACCCATAATTCCAAGGAAATTATAAGAACAAGGTGTACAAACTCAAGTATATAACATTATTCAGAGGTCAAGAAAAATAATTGTAAATAAGTGGGTAATTATTATAATGTTGAACCACTGTAGATAAGTGTGTAACTATTATAATGTTGAACTTTAATGCTTGGAATTAAACTATTCATTTTGGGGAATCTTTCTTTTTCATAGCAACTTCGTCTAAGGTTATTAAAGGTTGATAACTTTTGAAGTAGGTTTCTATTTATTTGAATTTATCTTTTTTCTCTATTAGATGCTACCATCTAGTAGTCGTTGTCTTATGGTAGCCTCATGGGAACCTCATCTCAAGAAGCTAAGAAGGAGGAGGGGGATTAAGGGGAAGTAGCTCCTGGTCTCTTGCTTACAGAGTTTTTGATATTTTAAGTTGTATTTTATTTGTGCTTTAGGCATTGTCTTTACATGTATTATATTATGAAATTTTCTTCTATGGTTGAATATGGTTAGATCAAATCATATAGATTTTAGGCTAAAATGAAATTTAGGTTTCCAACTGATAATAAGATCACATGTCTATAATTCTCTGGTGTTCTCTATATGATTGGATTTGATAGTTGTTTATGCTCCTTTTCAACTATGCTAAGTTTTGCAATGTTTCTTTTTGAAACATGATCCATTCAGATAGGGCATTTAGTGTTGTGTCACTTTTTTAGTTATCACAATTTTCATCAATCAATTATTTGACACATAATTTTGTACTTAGCAACACATTTCTATTGATTATACATAACATCATTTGGTGTCAATAACATGGTTATAGCTCTTCTAACTCCTAGTTTACTCGAGTTTGAATGTGCTTCACATTCCACAAAAAAATAATGCCCCCAAGTTGAGATAACAATCTAGGTATGTATTTATACTATTATGTTATTTTCTAGAACTTCTTATCAATGGATATGGAATGAGGGAAATAGTTGAGAGATAATTTAAAGTTATCTTGATCTTTCTAGTCTTCGTGGCATTCATTATGGATCTATTTCTTTTATGGAAAAGTCACAAGGATGTAAAGGCCACATTTTCCACTACTCGTACACTAGCTACAATTCATGATCTCTGTAATGTTGAAGGCTCTGCTAATAGTTTTGAGGGGTCTTAGGTCAAGCAATGGTTCATATGCCAGTGTCATTCAGGTGAAGGAAATGTGATTATATCAATAATAAGAAAATTTATTTACCACTACCATTTGTGTTGCATCAAGACAACCTCCACCATCATTGCTCTCATTTGCAAGGAATAGTTAAAGAATACTTTGCAAAAGAGTTAGTAGATAACTTGTATAAGCCCATATTGAAAGAAGGCTTATAAATGATTCATATATTCATTATAGAACATGTCAAGGGCATTGGAGTTGTTCCTGAATGAAAACGTTAGAGACACACTAGCACTCATGTTTACCAATACTAGAAACAACCATGATCACCAAAAAGGACATAAAAAATAGATATACATAAGGGCTTCAATAAGCTTTCTTAATAGCATGAGCTCTCATTTTATACACTTCCTGATATTGTACAATAGGCATTGATTTCTCATGTATCAAAAGGGAATGATTGTGAGGTGTCACCTCGTCCTTCAGATTTAATTGAAGCATCTGTACTGATGTACTCAATTTTGAGTGTTGAGCCTATGTAAAAGGATGGAGCATTTGATCACATGATCAATGATGATTCTTTGGAATTATAATTAAAATAACCTATGCTATCAGATCTAAAGGATTGTTCACATTGGGGTCAAGCTTTTCCTCCCACACTTTGTCAAAATATGAACTAACCAGAAGGGATCAATAATGATTTTCCTTGTTTTGTGTTAAGAAGTGGAAAAATGGAAGACTTCTTTGCAGCTACAGTGAAGGACCCCACAAATAAAATGGAAACCTAGCTTTCTTCTATCATGTCTCTTTATGGTAGCACTCATCATGCTCCTTTAGAAGTCTCTTGTTGAGTGATAGATATATTGGTATAGAAGTCAGTTGTTGAGTTATAAATATATTGGTAAATAATTATGTAGCCTATTTTGGTGGTACAACTTTCCACTATAGTTAATCTTGGAATGATGCTTTAATATTTGTTGGATATTGTTTCTTCTTTAGGCCCACTATTATATACTCCATATCTTTAAAACCTCCATTAGGAACTTTCATTGGATTTGTTCCTTTGCCTTTCACCATGTCTTCTTATCTCTTGAAGTAATTCTTTATTGATGAATTTTATTTTCATTCAATTAGGCAAACCACTCATTTTTTTAGTGTCATGTGGTCTATTTAATATCTCCTTAAGCATATGTTTGGTCAATAGTGAAGTAATAAAGAATTTAAGCTCTCTCTTCTCTTCACACTTTACATTAGAAAATCCAGACTTCATTTCTACAATCCTTCTCATAATGACCAGGTTTTCCACAATAATAGCACTTGCATTTGATACCTGGGCGAGAGTTTCCTCTTCTTCATGCTTTGAATTTGTGATCTCTTTGGCTTCATGTCTTGTCTCTTTCTTGATATTTCTTTGTCTTTCAATAGTTATCAAAGAATCATAAATTAATGTTATATGATATGGCCTTACGACATTTCCTTTGCAACATTTAGTGCAATTGCTAGTTATATTTTAACATAAAGAATAGCATATGTAGAAACTTTCAAAAAATCTGGAGTAACTCACTTGCTTTCACACATATCATACATGAATTTATTCTCAATCTTCAAAAGTTTCTAAAAGCAAAAACAATTAATTATTTCAACCACGTCATAAGAAAGGCCAAAGCTTTAGTGGAGTGGTTCTCTATGTTGTTAGAGATAATGTGAATAAATGTTTCTTCGACGTATTATTGTTTTAACACATTATTTTAAAGTGTTCTTTTCTAATAGGCATGAAGTGTTGTAAGGTAAGTGTCATCATCATCTCACTTATAATAAGCCATTTTTTAACCTAGAAATTTCTTCTTGAATTAGTGTTCGAATTTATTTTTGTTGTTTTCTAATGAAAAATGTGAGTTGGACCCATGTCCTTCCCAACTAGTAATAAGCTATACCATTACTATAAATATGGGATACTATTGGTGAACAGAACACATCAATCTCTTTTTAAGCAATTATTTTCTTCTGATGAATTAGTGTTCCAATTTATTTTTATTGTTTTCCAATAAATGTATGAGTTAGACCCACGTTTTGCCAACTTGTAATAACCTATCCGTTACTGTAAATATGAGATACTGTTATTAAATGGAACACATCACTCCCTTTTTAAGTAATTTGTAAACATAGAAATGTATCCTTTCAATAACTAGTGTTCCAATGTATTTTTTTCCAATAAAAAGTGTGAGTTGGACCCACTTTACTATTACACAATTGAACACATCAATACCCTTTCAAACAATTTTTGAACACAGAAATGTATTCTTATGATGAATTAGTGTCTCAATGTATTTTTTACGTTTTTCAATAAAAATTGTGAGTTGGACCCACGTTTTTTGCAACTTCTAATAAGCTATCCCTTTACTATAAATATGTGATACTATTACTAAATGGAACACATCAATTTCTTTTCAAGGATTTTTTGAACATAGGAATTTATTATTTTGATGAATTATTGTTGCAATATATTTTGTTTTTTCCAATAAAATGTGTGAGTTGGACCCACGTTCTTCCCATATTGTAATAAGCTATGCCATGGCTATAAATATGGGATATTATTACTAAATGGAATACATTAGTCTCTTTTTAAGAAAATTTTGAACATAGAAATCTATTATTTGGATGAATTAGGTTACAATGTATTTTGTTGTTTTCCAATAAAATGTGTGAGTTGGACCCATGTTCTTCCCAATTTGTAATAGACTATCCCCGTACTTTGAGATATTGTTAGCAAATTCAACATTTTAAGTAAATTGTGAACATGGAAAGATGAATTAGTGTTTCAATATATTTTTGTTGGTTTCCAATAAAACATGTTCAAAATTCTTACTATAGGGCCCATAGAAATCAATGTTTATAAGTAACATTTTCTAGTAGTATATGAGAGTAGAATTGAATTGTTTTTGAGAGTGTGAGAAGAATATGAAAAAAGAGATGAGTTGGCCAAAAAGAGATAAGTTATCATACTTCCTGTATTCAAAAGAATCATTTCCCAATTTGCAAAGCTCCGGTGGCGTGGGAGGAATTTCATTCCATTGGCTTCGACATTCTTCTTCTTTTCCTAACATTATGGTTTGTGTGGTGAACAAGGATAATAGAGCACTAGAGTTTGGCATTTTTCTTATATTTCTTCCACATTCTTCTTCTTAGGATATTCCAAAGGTGAATTTTTTCTTGCTATTATCTCTTTGGACCGGAAAAGTAAAAAATCCCAGATTCTGCTGGTGGAAAGAGAGATTCTATTCACTTAACCGGAAGTACATCCACTTCGGCACCTCTAACAGCTAGAAGTTTAAGTGGATATTAGAAGAATGTCTCCTCCAGTACTTTGTTGTCTTCTCGCACCACGCAATCTCAAATAGAATTCAATAAAGAGTAGAACACCACCTACCACTTCTTCTGAAGCTTCCTATGATCTACACTTGTTGGGCACAAATTCTTATCTACCGTCACTGACATATGAAGAAACCAAATATATTAATTTTTTTTTTTTTTGCACATTTTCAGTGGATTATTAATGAAAAGTTAAAAGTAAAACTAATCCAAGAAGCTTAAAATTCTATAGAATGGGTTATTCCATCTGCTTCCCCATTTCTTTAATATAACACATGATAAAAAGAGCAAGTTTCCAGTTATGAAACTAGTCATTGTCGTAGAATATTATGGAGAGAGAAATTGTGGTCGAGTTGTTGGCTCAATTTATTTCTATCTTATTAGATGGGTTATGATTTTGGTGTGCTTTTGTAAAACCATTTGATTTGTGTTTGAATCATAATGTGTGCATATTGTTGTTTTGATTGAGTTTTTCTGTAAATCTAGCGGAGTGGACTAATGGGTCGATGAAACACGCTTTTTTGCACCCCTCACCACAAGTGAGGCCATTCTTGCCACTCGGTCTCAACGTTAACAATGAGCAGCTAATGTCACAAACATTAACGTTAATATCGGTGTCCAGATCTCATTGCCATTTAATGATTTTTTCATGTTTCGTCGTCCAACACCCAATTCCACGCCAGCTATGACACGACAACTCATTGAAGGTACGCAACCACACACTCGCCGAAGTCACAAGTAGCCTATCTACGCCAATGGTGAACTACAATATGTATATCGAGGGATAGGAGTGACGACTTCAATTTCGAATGGATATCAAATTTGAATAAGAAAATCCACCAATATCCATCAACAATTAACCCCATTAACTAGAGGAGGATGGGGATTAAATGACCGTAAATGTTTGTAAATCCTCAAATCCAATTGCACGTGGCAGGTCAGATAATGCCACGTAGAGTCAAATTTTTCTGCATTCATTTCATTTCAAAACAGGGGAGAGGGAGACAACCTTTCATTCTGTCGAGTGTGGAGAGAAAACAGGGGAGAGTGCAACTATTTCCTCAGAAGAAACAAGGGAGAGTGTGACCATTTTGTTGAGAGGAAGCAGGGGAGAGTGCAACCATTCCATCGAGAGGAAACCTACGAGTACAACCATTTCATTGAAATGGGGGAGAGTTCCGTCGAGCCAGAGAAAAACAGGAGAGAGTTGCAGGTGGACTTCATAGATTTTCCCAAAGGCCTATTGTTGCCTACATTTTTCAGAGGGAGAGTTACCTATTATTTTTAGCATCTTATTGAGTGCATTTCTCTTCCGCCAAGAGAGATAGGGTGACGATTTGCATAGGAAAATTTACTGTTTGTTTAGCTCTAGAATTTACAAATTAGGTCTAGAGCTATAAATTACAAATTATATCCATTTTTCCTGAGAATTTTTGCTCCAGGATGTTGTTCTAGTAGTTTTCGCAACAACAAGTGATTTTCTGCAACAATGACTAGTGAGTTGCCCACTACGACACTTATCTGGGTTGCCTACTGTTTTTAGAGGGTTTTCGCAACAACAAGTGATTTTCTGAAACAATGACTAGTGAGTTGCCCACTACGACACTTATCTGGGTTGCCTACTGTTTTTAGAGGGAACGTTTCGTAGTACTTTCAATAATCCTACAGAGTGCATTTCTCTTCTACCAAGTGAGACAAGGTGACTATTTGTAGAGGTAAATTTACTATATTTTAATTCTAGAATTTACAATTTAGCCTTAGAGCTATAAATTACAAATTATATGCATTTTACCTGAGAGTTTTTGCTCCAAGATATTGCTCTAGTATACACCGCAAGGGTGACAAGTGAGTTGCCGCGACGGTGACCAATAAGTTGCTATTATGACACTTATCTAGGTCGCCCACTGTTTTCAGATGGCGAGTTTCCTATTGTTTCCAGCAATGTTGTCGAGTGCACTTCTCTTCTGCCAAGTGAGACAGGGTGACCATTTGGAGAGGTAATTTTACTATTTCTTTGGTCTCGAATTTACAAATTATATTTAGAGTTGTAAATTACGAATTATATGCATTTTACCTTAGAAATGTTGTTCTGGGATGTTGTTCCAGAGAGTTGCCGCAACGATGACCATTTAGTTTCCGCTATGACACTTCTCTAGGTCACCATTACAACAACTCACTAGTCATTGTTGTGGAGCATTATTATTAGTAGTGGTTGTTAGAGGTCAAGGCTAATTGCGGCAACTCGCTTGTCACTTGTCATTGATTTTCTTTTCTTTTCTCAGAGAGATCAATTAGATAGATGGCCATGAATGATATGCAACTTGCCATAAATGGTTTGCAACTTATTTTAAAGGAATGCAATAAAATGATAGTGACCTTAGGTTGGTACTCATGTTGCAGCAAACCAAATCCAAGGGCGAAAATATTCCAATGTGAAGTCATGAAACAACATGTTACCATTCATTTATGCAGTGCTCTCTTTATCCTATGTTTGCTCGTTTGCTGACATGTGAGTTGTCTTGACTTTGATTTTGACATAAAAATAATTCAATTTTACAATTGTCGTTGATAATTTTGTTGTCAACGTTTTTTTTCGACAATTTTCAAAACTAACACTCGTAGTATGACTATTAGTGTTATTATTCAATATTTCCAAATTAGCACTCACAATCCAACTATCAACGCCCTAAACATTTTTGAGTAATAAAAAATTACAATGTTGAACTTAAAACTATGAAGTGAAACTAAGATAACAAAACCAAACTAAGTAGTATGAATTATTCTTATATGCTCTATAAAGTGTGTTTAGAAAAGACCCACATGAGCATCCTACACACGTTTACCCGATCCAAGGTTTTGCATGAAAGATGACAAAATTTTGCTCTATAAATATAATGTTAACTAATTTCTATATAAAATAAAAAATGAAATAAATTATTAAAAAGAATTAAAGTATAATAATTATATTAATTTTAATTTTTTCTCGATCAAATTTTATAACATATATGAGATTTTATAATCATTGTAATATTTAGAGGTTTGCAGCCAAAATTAGTTGGTCATCCTACGTAAAGGTAGAACATGGGGCATTACGAATTTGGAATTAAATTTGTCACATTTGGGTGGTATGAGGATGTGTAGCATTTAATTGTAAATTGGTAATGAGTCAAGTGAAATGGTTCACTAGTTTTGACCGCAGATGGCTCACTAGTTTTGACCGCAGACTTGCAAGCGAAGGTCTATCTCATTTTCTACTTCAATGTTTTTGTAAGCCATTTATATTTTAACATAACGAATAGTATATGTAGAAACTTTCGGAATTTGTGGAGTAACTCACTTACTTTCATACATATCATACATTAATTTATTTACAATCTCTAAAAAATTCTAAAAGCTGAAACAATGAATCATTTCAACCACATCATAAGAAAGGCCAGAGGATTTAGTGGAGTTATCTATGTTGTTAGAGATAATGTGAAGAAATGTATTTCTTCAATGTATTAAAGTTTTAACAATGAGGCATTGTGAGGTAGGCGTCATCATCAACTCACTTGTAATAATAAAGTTTACAAAATTTAAATTTAGTTTTCCGATGAATTAGTATTCCAATGTATTTTTGTTGTTTTCCAAGAAAATGGTAGGTGGTATAATCAACTCACTTGTAACAACAAATTTTTGAAAATTTAAATCTAGTTTTCCGATGAATTAGTATTCCAATGTATTTTTGTTGTTTTCCAAGAAAAAGTGTGAGTTCAACCCACGTTCTTCGCAACTCGTAATCAATGATACATTTACTATAAATATGGGATACTATTGGTGAGTTGAAAACATCAATCTCTTTTTATGCAATTTTTTTCTTCCAATTAATTAGTGTTCTAATGTATTATTATTGTTTTCAATAAAAAGTGTGAGTTGGACCCACATCCCATTACTAGAAAAAGTGTGAGTTCAACCCACGTTCTTCGCAACTCGTAATCAGTGATACATTTACTATAAATATGGGATACTATTGGTGAGTTGAAAACATCAATCTCTTTTTATGCAATTTTTTTCTTCCAATTAATTAGTGTTCTAATGTATTATTATTGTTTTCAATAAAAAGTGTGAGTTGGACCCACATCCCATTACTATAAACATGGGATACTATTCGTGAGTGGAACACATCAATCTCTTTTTAAGCAGTTTATTTCTTCCCATGAATTAGTGTTCCAATGTATTTTAATCATTTTCCAATAAGTTTTTCCCAACTTCTAATAACCTATCTGTTATTATAAATATGGGATACTATTACTAAATGGAGCTCATTATTCCCTTTTAAAACAATTTCTAAACATAGAATTGTACTCTTTTGATAATTAGTGTTCCAATGTATTTAGTTTTTTTACAATCAAAAGTGAATTAGATCCACGTTTCCGATAAAACACATCAATACCTTTTCAAACAATTTTTGAAGATAGAAATGTATTATTCTCACCCATTAGTGTCTCAATGTTTTTGTTTTTGTTTTTGTTTTTTTTTTCTTCTCTGATAAAAATTGTTATTGGACCCACATTCTTCCCATTACCATAAATATGAGATTCTTCTCACGAATTGATGTCTCAATGTATTTTTGTTGTTTTCCAATAAAAAAATTGTTGTTAGACCATCACTATAAATATGTGATATTATTACTAAATAGAACACATCAATTTCTTTTTAAGCAAAATTTTAACATAGAAATTTATTCTTCCAATATATTATGTTGTTTTTCCAATAAACTGTGTAAGTTGGACCCACGTTTTTCCATCACCATAAAGATAGGACACTGTTACTCAATGGAACACATCAGTCTCCTTTTGAGCATGGTTTGAACATAGAAATATATTATTTCCAAGAATTATTGTTGCAATGCATTTTGTCTTTTTCCAATAAAATATGGGAGTTAGACCATGTTCTTCCCAATTTGTAATAACCTATCCCTGTACTTTGAGATATTGTTACCAAATTAAACATTTTAAATAAATTTGTCCAATAAATTAGTGTTTCAGTGTATTTTTGTTGATTTCCCATTAAAAAATGTAAATTAGACCCACTTGAAATGAGCTATCCTGTTACTATAAATATGAGATACTTTTGATTTTGTATTTCATTACACAGATCTATGTAAAGGGGTTTTCAGAGATATGTGGGCAGATGTGAATAGTTTGTCATTTTGAAGGATTAAGCCTGCGGTGTTCATGCTCGACGACTTTGAGCCACGAGTTTACTCGGCAGTGTGAGAAGAATATGAAGAAAGGCATGAGTTTCCACGCTACCTGTATTCAGAATAATCAGTGTACAGTGTGAGAAAAATATTAAGAAAGAGATGAGTTATAACGCTGCCAGTATTCAGAAGAATCAGTGACCAGTTTGCAAAGCTCCAGTGGCGTGGGAGAAATTTGATTCCATTATGGTTTGCGTGGTGCCCGAGGACAACAGAGCACCGGGGTCCTCTTCTATTTCTTCCGCATTCTTCTTCTGAGGAGCTGCAGAGGTGCATTCTTGCTTCCTGTTATCTCTTTGTACCGGCAGAGTAAAAACACGTCATATTCTGCCGGTGGAAACAGAGATTCAGTGCACTTAAGTGGATAGTAGAAGAATGTCTCCTCCAGTGCTCTGCTGTCTTCCTGCACACACAATCCCAAATGGCATCCGGTAAAGAGGAGACCACCGTCTGCATATTCTTTCGAAACCTCTTCTGATCTACAGTTGTTGGGCGCAGATTCTGTTCTTACTTTTGTTTCCACATTTTCAGTGAATTATTAATGAAAAATTAAAGGTAAAACTATTGCAAAGCAGCTTAAAATTTTATAGAATGGATTATTCCATCTGCTTCCCCATTTCTTTAATAGAACACATGATAAAAAGAGCGAGTTTCCGGTTATGAAATTAGTTGTTGTCGTAGAAGATTATGGAGAAACAGAAATTGTGGTCGAGCTGTTGGGTCAATTGATTTCTATCTTATCGGATGGGTTATGTTTTTGGTGTGCATTTTTATAACCCTTTGCTCTGTGTTTGGATCATAATGCAGATATTGTTGTTTTGATTGAGTTGTTCTGTTAATCTGAGACTTGAAACCATCAACAAATAGGGTTTATATTTCATATGGTAATGGGCATAGTTTCCCCCTTCATTTATTTTGATTGGATTGAGTTGTTCTGTAAATCTGAGACTTGAAACCATCGAACAAATAGGGTTTATATTTCAGATGGTAATAGGCATAGTTTTCCCCCTTCATTTATTTAGTTTGGATTGAGTTGTTCTGTAAATCTGAGACTTGAAACCATCGAACAAATAGGGTTTATATTTCAGATGGTAATAGGCTTAGTTTCCCCCTTAATTTATTTTGTTTCGGCTGTCTGTAACCCAGAGTGGCACAGCACCGTCACTGTACTACTCGCAGGCTTGCGGTCGGAAGGCTGCGGGTTCTGGGCATTCGCGATCGAATTCTCAAATGCCCACTTTGGCAGGTAGTTTTTTCAATATTGGGTATGAGAGAACATTAAAATAGATCTTTGCTAATTCATTGTTTTGATTACATATATTCAGGAGAGGCATGTAGAGTTTGACTTTAAAGGTGGATATAGCACAATAAAAGTGTTGCTGCGGCAAAACTGATTTCAAGCCGAAACCTGGCATTAGCAAGCACAATATAGAATGTTTGGAAGAAGAAATAAAGCAGGAAAGAGATTCAAGTATAGAATTTTATGGAATGATTTCTCACAGAATGGGAATGTCGCTATTATGAGTTGATAGATGAGCAGAAATAAGCAAGTATTGTATGGTTTTATTTTTAATGTTTATGTACTTTCACTGACCTAGATTTGCAGATTCTCTTTCTGAAGATGATATAGACAGCACAGTAAATGATTCTAGTTCATCAGACTCAGGACAGGCGTAACAAGTAAAAAGAAAAAAAATGTAATCTTGGCACTGCACTTGGTAATCTTGGCCAGATGTTCCCTCACACAGTATTGCCTCACCAAACTCTGTCAAGCCTCATACACTTTTCGAAAGGAATCATAAGTCTATTTGTCTAGATCAAGGCCTTTGTTGTAGTTGAAGCTACTTTTAGCTGGAAATGTCTGTTATTTTCTTTGTTGATGGTTGGTTTGCACAGACGCAGTGGATCATGTCCTCCCACCTGTGTTCCAAGAAACTTAGAGTACGGGACCATACCAGGCTCGTTTCCGGAAACGTGTGTTGTACATCCTTGAAACATCCCACATGTTGGAAACACATTTCATTCGCTGGAAATGCATTTCCGGGGCCTTACCAGCGATTGTGCAACGCAGTTCCTAACACTAAATTTTTCATTTTGACTTGGTTTTTTCCTATGTTTGACCAAAAATGCCTGTAGTTAAAATTTGAGCTTAATAGTCCCTCAAACCTCATACCAAAGCTGACCTTCTGGTAGTCCCTGTTATGCACTGCAGCCTTATATTAAAAATATTTAAGAACATAAGCTTTTCAAGTGTAAATTCTTCGTGTATTACTTCTCTCAAGTATGTCCAACAAAATGAAAACAGAGTTGTTACAAATAGAAAGTAAATATGAAATTAAACCCAAAAGACATGCAAAGGAGTGTTGCAGCGAATTTTAGATTAACCGGTTGCGTGGTTATTCAGGAAAAATCAGAAAATCTATTGTCAACTCCGCAGAAGGGAACCGGATGGAAATTATAAATTTTTTCAACCATATCCAACCAATCGAAAGTGAGTCTTGTTAGAAACACAAACTAAGTAGGAAATTAAACCGGGAAAAGAAATCGAATGAGTATTACTCCAAAGGAATTGTACAAGAGTATGGCAGAGAATTTCTATATGAACAACTTACATGGAGTTTTGAGCACTAATTTCAAAGAATTATTTTCCTCCGTAGAAGGAAACCTCGTTGAAAATATAATTTGTTACGAGCGCAGCAAAAACTAAAAAAGAATACGAAGAGAAATCAAGTCTTTAATATTAAGAAAAATAAGTCTTTTACCTTGGATAAGGAAGTTTTTATCTATACAATTTAGAAGCTTATTTTAAATTTTAACAATTTTATTATATTAAAAGAAAAATAACTTATTTTTTTATAAATATGGTGAGCCGAAGTAACATATTTAGGTTTTCAGAGATATATTGATAATAATTGGAATCGACTCTTATCGAATGGGTACGACATTTAATTATAATCCACTCTTATCAAATGGGAATGTGATTTTTTTTCATTTTTCTTTTAAATGAGTTGATAGATAATATCAGTGAGTATAAGTGTTTATAATTTGAATTAATATTGAATAATTTTTGGAAGAATTGTGGAATGTTCAATGTTTCTAGTGGGCATTCTATTCCTTAATATAATTTTAATTAATATTGAATATTTTTTTGGAAGAATTGTGGAATGTTCAATGTTTCTAGTGGACACTCCATTTCTTCTTATGGACAAATGATGTTTAATTGTTCCTTATGATGTCCCATGAGTGGAGTGTCCACTTACATTCTTTAGTGTTTTCGGAAGCATTACCATTCCATATAGGTAATATTAATAAAATAGAATGAATCATAGCTACACATGAGCTTCCTTTGGGTCTGTGAGACCTTCATTTTCAATTGATATTCCAAGTTCAATATAGTGCAAATTTCTCAGCATTTGCGGAATGAATTTCAAGTTCCATTTTCATTATAAATTTAAACAATGGTATAGATAAGGTTCGTGTCAATGTAGATTTATATGTCGACCTTCATTAGATATTCCAAGATCAATATAGTACATATTTCTCAGCATTTGTGAAATGAATTGCAAGTGCCATTTTCATTATAAATTTAAACAATGGTATGGATAATGTTTATGCTAGCGTAGATTTATTTGGCACATTAAATTATTGTACACTTAACCCATAATTCCAAGGAAATTGTAAGAACAAGGTGTACAAACTCAAGTATATAACATTATTCAAAGGTCAAGAAAACTAACTGTAAATAAGTGTTTAATTATTATAATGTTGAACCATTGTAGATAAGTGTGTAACTATTATAATGTTGAAATTTAATGCTTGGAATTAAACTATTCATTTTGGGGAATCTCTCTTTTTCATAGCAACTTCGTCTAAGGTTATTAAAGGTTGATAACTTTTGAAGTAGGTTTCTATTTATTTGAATTTATCTTTTTTCTCTCTCAGATGCTACCATCTAGTAGTCGTTGTCTCATGGTGGCCTCATGGGAACCTCATCTCAAGAAGCTAAGAAAGATGAGGGGGGTTAAGGGGAAGTAGCTCCTGGTCTCTTGCTTACAGAGTTTTTGATATTTTAAGTTATATTTTATTTGTGCTTTAGGCATTGTCTTCATATGTATTATATTATGAAATTTGCTTTTATCGTTGAATATGGTTAGATCAAATCATATAGATTTTAGGCTAAAATGAAATTTAGATTTCCAACTGATAATAAGATCACGTGTCTAGAATTCTCTAGTGTTCTCTATATGATTGGATTTGATAGTTGTTTATGCTCTTTTAAAACTATGCTAATTTTTGCAATGTTTCTTTTTGAAACATGATCCATTCAGATAGGACATTTAGTCCATTTGACATAGTTGTGTCACTTTTTTGGTTATCATAGTTTTCATCGATCAATTATTTGACACACAATTCTGTACTTAACAACACATTTCTATTAATTATACATAACATTATTTGGTTTCAATAACATGGTGTTGAGGGCCCCGAAAATCGGGTCGACAACAAGGGGGATACTCGCCCGGGCCGAACCTTGATTGGCAGCTCCTTATTTGTTTGGTATAGCAGGTCCGAATGGGGATCTGGGACCAGTTTCCCAATTCAGTGTATGTGTGTGTGTGTGAAAGAAGGGTGTTTCTGTTCGGACTGGAATACTTCTATCTAATCTAATGCTATGCTATGTATTCTAATAAACAGAAAAACATGAAATTTATGCTAACCCGGGGTGTGATCTTTCTTCTATGTGATCTAAAAAAATTTCATACAATAATTGGTAATAAAGATCATTCAGCTATCATAAGAAAAGAATTCGATAAAAATGAGCTACTTCGTATAAGAAGTTAGACGAAACAGTTGTTAAAACTTATCGCATAAATGAGCTATTCATACATTAAACATAAACAAATAGTTATCACCATACAAAAGTGCCAAATGATAACTCAGACATTCATGTTGTAACATATAAATAACTGAAAATTGAATATCGCTTTAATACATAAGCAGAAATGGTTAAGAGATAAAAGTACCATTTATAACTAGTCCTACTCATGAGCTTCAAGCAATGATTGATTTATCTCTCCTTGATTCAACATCTACTAAGAGTACAGAAGTGCAACCTCAGTAGAAAATATCAAATGCAAATATCAAATAAACCCTGTTCCATTCATTCACCAAAACCTCCTCTGAGGGTGCAAAAGTGCATGTTCTGAGGACAAGTTTT
>APFE030027407.1:110699-123031 GCA_000404065.3 Pinus taeda | reverse complement strand
TTTTCTTAAAATTAGTAAGAGGATGATCTGCTTGGCAATTAAAAAAATATCAATAATAAGAAAAGACAATATGAGTTATAAATAAATATTTGGATTAAGTAATTTTGACATGTATTTGAAATTATATTAATAATAAAAAGATAAGTTAATGTGAATAATGTAATCCACAAATAAAATACTTCAAACTCCCATATTAAGTAAAATATTCCAATGTCAACTCTCTATAGATTATGTACAGCTAAAAAAAAGTTGTATTGAAGAAATACATTCTTACAGTTAAAACATTTCAAGTGCTTTCATTATTTTATATTGCTTACCCTTTCTGAGGTACCATTTAACATTTCAAGTGCTTTCATTATTTTATATTGTTTCCCCTTTTTGATGTACCAAATATATTGCATGTTTAAATTATGTAGTCTACTCACTCCAAGTATCTAAAAAGATTTTAAAGTATCTAATTAATTTATGTTTTCAAAAATATAATTTAGAAATTAGAAAATTACATAATATATATAATTATTTATAAACACCAAAATCGAATATCTTAAAATATAAAAAAATCATATTAAATTACATTTAAAATTTCAACTTTTCTCAACTTTATTTTATCTTTTATATCTGATCTTTATTCTATATATATCGATATCACTATATTATTATTATTATTTATTATATTATTATTTTTTAATTTTACTATAATATTTAATTATGGGAATGTTAAACGTCTCTGTGTTGTAAGCGTCCACCTGCCCATATACTAATCTACCTCAAAATTATTCAATCCCCTAACTAGTGAATACAAAGCTAAACAATCAAAACATTTCTAAAATCACTAACTTTCATGTTCGTTGAAGTGCCGAAAGATATGTAAGTTAATTTGAAAAATTATTTTTATATTTACATAAACAGTAAAACTATTTCTAAAAATCATTAGCTTTTATGTTTTAAATAATTTTTAATAATTTAAATAATTTTAGTATCTATTTTCTAATTGTGTTTGGTAGTTTTGGAGTCCAAAATTCCTTAAATTAATTCACATTTCTGTTATATTATTAATCTGTAACTTATATTCGTTTTTGGTCTCAATTATATAGAGTTATTTTTTTCTAGTTAATGCTATTGTTACCAGTGAATAAAATATTATTTTTTGTCACATCTCCACATCATAATAATAATCAAATTAATTTTTTTTAAAATACATTAACATTTCATTTGTCATAGAAATATTACATAAGGTGCAAGTACAAACGTATAAAATATTAAGTTCCCTGTTTAAATTCTAGATTTATCTGTTTTAGATTTTAAGAGCCATCATTTATTGGGCTTCATTAATAATAACTGTGCGATGGGAATTCCAACCACACCACTCACTGACAGTGTCATTACTATGCATTCATTCCATTAAGTCCATTCTAGCTTACACTCCCACTAAAATTTACATTGGTTTTTGGCATTTACTTCCTACATAGTCATGGTAAGATGGCACGGGCAGGCTTGTCCTTCCATAGCTGTACATCTGGTCTCTTGTCGCATCGATGGTGGAAGATCTGGGTTCACAATCCTACAGCTGGGCTCTTCCCGGAAGGTTACTCAACCCTGTTTGCGAGAGTTATGCCTCATTTTGCTCCTTCTCTCCTTGGTGCCTGTTCCGGTTCGACTTCTTCTCTCATAGGCTTGTTCGGTCTGCTGGCCTAGAGTTTCAATTCAGTTGGAAAGAATTCAGGGCCAGGGATATGGTGTTTCCCCCCGTGGAGTGTATCCCTCGTAAGTGATGCTTGTGGATGTTTTTCTGTTATGTTTTTTTTTGTTTTGTAGTTGATTATCTATTCCCTACAATTTTATCCCTATTCCTAATGTTGTTTGTCATGCACTATAACTGTAGTAGTAACGGTTGTGGATCCGAGGTCTACAAGCTATTGTCAAATGGTGCTTATGGTTTCCTTTCATGTCTCCGACGCTCGAGGGTTTTCGAGTCAGATTTATCAACGGTCTGGTGCTTGTTTGACAAAGAAGGAATCATCTGCTTGTTTGAGGCTAAGTGCATCCGCTCTCAAGAGTTTTACTAGTTCTTTTATTTTAGTTTCTGAAGCGAAAACGGGATCTTATTCCCTAGTTATTTGTTAATCGTTTCGGGTGAATTCCTACAGTTGTTCAAGAGTTGCATGCATGATTATTTTCCCTGTCCAATAATGCGTTTTCTATTTGGTTGCGGGGCCTGAGACTATGGCCGCACTGATGTAATTTCTCCATGTTTAAGTTTCTGTGAAAGATTTTCAACTCTCTGGTTTAGACCTGGTAATCTAGTTTGACAGACTTCTTGCAATTCGAAGCTATTTAGGTCTTCTTTTACACCAAATGGTACTAGTTCCTCTTAAAATGTAAATTTGAACTCTTGTTTGGTGTGTGAATGATTATGCTCATTATCTTTTAGATTATCAATATTACTCTTGCTCAAATAGTTCTGTACAGTTTTATGTGGCTAGATTTGCTGTGTGAACCACGGGTCAGGGTTCCACTTAATTTTATTGCTTTTCCAATTATGCGGCTTTGTGTTAGATTAAAATTGGTATTTGCCTCTGTGGAATGGGGTGTCTACGGTTCTCCATTTGCGATTTAATATCTTGAAGTTTTAGTTAACTTATTTGGGGATTTACTCTGTCGGTGTTTAACACTATGGGGTTTCAATCATGTGTACGGTTATAAGAAGAATCTTATAGAGTTTTGAAATTATTTAACAGTCAACTCCTTTGGTGTGCTAGCCCAGTGTGGCTTTAGTGTAAATACTCTTATAATTCTCCGCTACATCGGTCTTTTTATCGAACCTTGCTTCGGTCGTCTAGGGTTAACATTGTGCTACCTAACCTGTGAAATTAACTCTTTTTCCTCATTTTGGGTACTAGCATTCTCAATAATCTTTCTTTTCTTATCTAAGGAACATGGGCAGGCCTTCTTGGTCAAATTTCTATTTTCAGTTCTAAAATTTACACAATCAACTAAGAGATTGTTAACCAGTTCAATACAACAATACTTCTACTATGATTAATTTTCCGACAATAAAAGACTTGTACAGATAATAATTCTACAACTTGTATATTCCAGAATATAGAGATCCACCAATTCTGAACAGATATTAACCCTACTGTTAAATATTTCTAGTACTTAAGCTAACCAGTTTGGTTCCAACCCTATCGTTATTGATTTTGGGTAAATAAAGTACAAATAATAAACCTATTGTTAATATTTTCCAAATATCATTTCGGCATTAAGAGCTCCAGCTACATCTTTTCATTCATAGTTAAAGACACAATATAGTTTTGTGCAATAGATTAGTTCTAAGAGGGTACCACTTACCTGAGTTGATTCAAAGGAAAGAACTCCAATGGTAGAGATCACCTTTGTTTTCTGCTACTTGTCAACCTCCCGTCCATGAGATCTATCTTTTAGGGCCAAATCTCCCCCCAAGCTTGCTCGCAAGACCTCTGTCTTCTGCAAGTTTCTCACACACAGTGCTTATTCTATCTCGTCATCACCAAATTTAGCAATTTCCCCCTTATCGCCTGACATTTCAGCACGGTTTTTCCTCCCATCACTTCCTTTTCTTTGGGAGCATTTCATAGTTAGGGGAGGTAGTTAGGGTTTTTCTAGCAACTGCCTTTTCCAACTTCTTTCCACGAGAAGTCACAAGATTTGTTAATACTCAAATAATTTCCTATCTTCAATAATTAACAATATTATTCAACTCAAACAAATAATAACAATAATTATTCAGTTTGTTCTTACTGTGGTAAAATAAAAATATTTACAGTTTTCTGGGCACATTACATCTCCCCTCCCTGAAATCAAACATCGTCCTGATGTTTTCCGGCCACAAACAGCCCTGGATAAGCTTCTTTCATGAGTTGTTCATCTTCCCAGGTGGCCTCATTTGGCCCAAAGTGCTGCCATTGCACTTTAACCTGGGTGATCGCTCATTTCTGTAGCATTACTTCTCTCTGATCAAGTATATTCAATGGCTTGACCAAGAATTCTCCTTCTGTCTCAACCTGAAACACATAATACTTAAGTCAGTTTTCCTTTAACAACGAAATTTATTGGCCTACCTAAGATACTTTCTTACTTGTATGTCATGGCAACTGACTATGTGCTTAGGACTATAAATGTATATTTTAATACTAACATATGGAACACATTGTGGACCCGAATATGGCTTGACATGTGAGCTGGTATGCCATCGGCCCAAACCTCACTAAGATTTGAAATGGTCCACGAAATCGAGGTGCCAGCATGGTGCACCCACTCCATTGTAATGTATTGCTTTTAGCTTGAATCCTCACATACACATGATCTCCTACTTGGTACTCTCTAAAATTTCTCTTCCAATCGGTGAAATTCTTTTGCCTATCTTAGGCTACTTTTAAGTTGGATCGTACATTCTTGACCATTTCTTCCATCTCTTTTAACATTTCGGGTTCTAGCATCAGTTTGTCCTCTGGTCCGCCCCAACTGGAGGGTGTGCAGCATTTTCATCCATACAACACTTCAAACGGACTCATCTACAAAGATGTATGTTAGCTATTGTTGTATGCAAATTCCACCAAGTGCAGATAGTCTTCCCATTTGGATGGTTGCTGCATCACATATGATCTTAGCATATCTTCTACAACCTGATTCACCCATTCTGTTTGTCTGTCGGTCTGAGGATGATAGGCAATACTAAGATTTAATTGAGTCCTTAACCCCTCAAACGAATTTCTCCAAAAGACTGATGTAAATTTTACATCACGGTCAGAAATTGTAGTTTTTGGTAACCCATGCAGCCTAAAAATGTTTTGCATAAAAATATTGGCAATTTGTACCTCTGTGAATGTGGACTGTACTGGTATAAAATGGGTTTATTTGCTTAATTTGTCTACCACCACCTTGATTGATTCGTTGTTTCTCTTGGATTTGGGTAATCCTCTTATAAAATCCATAGAGATGGTCTCTCACTTCCACTCCGGAATTGGTAGCTGATGCAATAACCCAACAGGGTGTTGATGCTCTATTTTGACTTTTTGGCATTCCAAGGAACCTGTCAAATATTTTGCTACATCTTTTTTCATGCTCGGCCAGTAGTACTCCCTCCGAAGTGTAGAAAACAACTTTTGGTACCCCGGGTATCCTACATAGGGACCTTTGTGAAATTCATCTAAAATCAAACTTTTAATGTTACTTTGGTTGGGTAGATATAGTCTCTTTTTGTAACTCAGCATGCTGGCAACATCCATCGCATATCCTTGCTGATATTCATGACTGGTTGGATTTTGAACTTACTATCCTATTTGCTGATAATTTTGATCTTGCTCTGCTGCTTTTTTAATCATCTCATTGAAAGTAGTTCACCCCTCTCTGCAAGAAATTTCGTAGAGCCAATGTACCTTTCGACTTAAAGCATCAGCTACCCGGTTCTCTTTCCCTTCAGATGTTTAATCTTAAAATCAAATCTGCTTAGGAAATCTAACCACCGAGCTTACCTAGGATTTAAGGTAGGATGATTGAAGTAATTAGTCAACCTGTGATGATCCGTCATCAACAGAAACATTTTTCCCATCAGATAGTGGCACCACATCTTTAAAGCATGAACGATAGCTGCCAACTCCAAATCGTAAGTGGAATATTTTTGCTCGTGCTCGTTTAGTTTCCAGGACTCATAGGAAATTACCTTACCTTCCTGCATTAATACTCCTCCTACCCCTTCGTTACTTGCATATGTACACACCACATAGTCCTTACCTGGATCTGCTATGCTTAATATATGCGTAGTGGTGAGCAGATGCTTGAGCTGTTCAAAACTTTTTGGCATTTTGCGGTCCATTAAAAGTTTTCCCTCCTTCTGCAGGGAGGTGATAAGATTGGCCACTCTCAAGAATCCTTCCACAAACTGCATATAGTAACCCACTAATCCCATGAAGGATCTTATATCTGGTACATCCTTTGGTACTGGCCATTCCATTATGGTCCTTATCTTCTTGGGATCCACAGTGATTCCATCTTTAGTGATAATATGTCGCAAGTACTGAATTTGTTCCTTAAAGAAATCACACTTTCTATATTTGGCGTCAAATTGATGTTCTTGGAGAGTTTACAATACCATTATGAGGTGTTCCTTGTGTTCCTCAATATTCTGCGAATATATCTATATATCGTCAAGAAAAATTAAAACAAAATTTTCTAAATACTGATGAAATATGTTGTTCATTAAGCACATAAAGGTCGGGGGGGCATTGGTTAACCCAAAGGGTAATACCACGAACTCGTAGTGTCCATAGCAAGTTCTAAAGGTAGTTTTGGCTATGTCTTCCTCTTTGATCCTAATCTAGTGGTATCCTGATCGTAAATCAAATTTTGAAAATATAGTTGCTTCTTTTACTTGGTCAAAAAGTTCATCAATATGGGGTAAAGGGTACTTATTCTTAATTGTCAATTTATTCAGTTAATGGTAGTCCATGCACATATGAAGGGTTCCATCCTTCTTTTTGACGAAAAACACGGGGGATCCCCAGGCCGATACACTGGGGCAGATGTAATTTTTATCCAACAGCTCCTGCAGTTGCATTTTTAGTTCTGTTAGTTCTGGTGTGGTCATACGATAAGGAGCTCAGGACATCAGGGCTACTCTTGGCACGAATTCAATAGTGAAGTCTATGTCTCTCTTAGGTGGCAGTCTTGGTATCTCTTCAGGGAACACATCTACAAATACTTGAACCATTGGAATACTTTCCAGGGTGGCAGTCTTGTCTTTTGAGTTGGCATGACCAACTTGAATGGAATAAACCTGACATCTTTCCCTAATACACTTTGCCAATTGACAGGCGGTTATTGGCTGAATCTGTACTAGCCTCAAAATACCCTGCATCTCCTGCTTTTCTCCTAGTTCATTCTTGTAGCAGATAGTTTTTGTTTTACAGTTTATAATGGACCAATGTTTTTCCAACTAGTCCATGCGTATCAACACGTCATATGATCCAAGGGAAGTATGTTTAGATCTACCATCAAAGGCTGGCCTGCTATTTTCAAAGGGAAGTTATTGAGCTTGCCTAATCCACGTCTCTTTGCCCCTGTTGCCAGCTGTACTAGCCAAGGGTTTTTAAACTTGACAGTTTGTAATTTACATTGTTCCACAACCTTTGGAATAACATAGCTTAACGTAGCTCCAAGATCAATTAAAATAGATACAGTATGATGAAAGATCTTACCTTCAAACTCAACCATAGTTGGCTAGTATCCTGCCTGATGATCTTTGAGAGCAGCATTAATTTTTGGTATACTCCAGGCCACGTCACCTACTATAGATGCTTCATGGATTTGTGAAACCTATTAAGTGCCCTTTCAATGAGGATAATTTTTAACATAATGTGGCCCTCCACATCCCCATCATTGTACTAGAGGTCTTGTTGTCCCTTCATTATCAATTTTACTAGATTGCTCACTAAATCTAGATTCAGTGGGTGGCTTCAATCGGAGCTAGTTTTTATGTAGATTTCTATTGTTTTTCCCTTTGGGAAATCCTTTGATAACACTGCCACGATTTCCCTTATTGCCCACAGAAATATTATTACCTTTCTTGTCAACCCACTTCTTTCCCAAAATTTCTCCCTTCTGCTTGCTTTGCTGATAGCATATCTTGGCCTTCCGTATAACCTCATCCATCATTTTTGGGTTATCAAACTCAATTATTTCTCTCATCACCAAGGGTAAACTGATGACAAACCATTGTACCTTAGCCTTTTCCTCTCGTATGTAAGGTACATATCGGAGTAAAGAGGTAAATCAAGTGATAAACTCATCCATTCTTTGTTGTCCAAGCCGTAGGTTGTGAAATTCTTTTGCTTTCTCATCGTAAAATTGTTTAGTAAAATATCTTTCCTTGAAATATTTTTTGTACTTCCAAATTATAATTTTTTCACTTACCCCTCATACAATATTGACCTCCTCCCACAACAAAGTGGCCTTCCCTTGCAATTGGAAGATGGCCAGCCGCACTTTGAGGTTGTGACCATATTCCTATAATTGGAAATATATATTCATGTTAATTAGCTAGGCTTCGGCTGCCTCATCGAACTCTCCATCGAAGAGTGGCAATTTTATTTTCTAAAACTCCCCTTGTAATTCTATCCGCTGCCTTTTTGATGTTGGGTGCTCAGAGGCATTATCCGATTTCTCCTCTCGATTCTCTTCCCCTCCTTTTGTTTCTTCCTGATCCGTGTGGTAGCCTTGTTCTTCTGACACTCGTACCTCTTGAGGGCTAGGATTTGGCTGGCGCTGATTCTGCTTATCAGACAGGCTTTTCATAATTTTTTGATGTTCCATCGTTAATCTTGCATTGTCCTCTTGTAGGCGGGCCATCTCATTCTTTAATTCCTAAACCGTTTCTAATATTGTGACATTAGTGTTGCGAGCCTCCTCTCCTAATTGGACCCATATCTTAGGATTATTTTCATGAAATGTTGCAGGTCCTAGGCTAGCCACATTCTTGTGTGGAACACTATCCATTCTCCTCATAATCTACGATTGTTCTGTTTTCCTATTCTTAACAAGTTAGTGGCTTAAAAACAGGTAGAAAACAAAAAGAAAAACGATAACTAATTGTTCTCACTTAATATATTTGCCAGAGGGCATAGATTGATAACATGGGCTCTAATATGACTTGTCACAGCTCCACATCATAATAAGAATCAAAACAATTGTTTTAAAATACATTAACATTTCATTTGTCGTAGTAAATATTACATTAGGTGTAAGTACAAACATATAAAATATTAAGTTCCCTATTTAAATTCCATATTTATCTGTTTTTGATTTTAAGAGCCATCCTTTATTGGGCTTCATTAATATTAACCGTGTGATGGGAATTCCAACCACACCGCTCGCTGACAGTCTCATTATTATGCATTTATTTTGTCAAGTCCATTCCAGCTTACACTCCCACTAAAATGTACATTGGTTTTTGGCATTGGTTTTGGCATTTAATTCCTGCTCTATCATGGTAATGTGGCATGGGTAGGTTTGCCCTTCTACAGCCATACATCTTGGGTCTCTCAACAAATCGACAATGGAAGATCTCAATTCATGATCCTACAACTGGGCTCTTCCCGGAAGGTTAGTCAACCCTGTTTGCAGGAGTTATGGCTCATTTTTCTCCTTCTCTCCTTGGTGCCTATCTCGGTTCCCCTTCTCCTCTTGTAGGCTTGTTCGGTCTACCGACCTAGAGTTTCAATCTGGTTGGAAAGAATTCAGGAGCACGGATATGGGGTTTCCCTCCGTGGTGTGTATCCCTAGTAAGTGATGCTTGTGGATGTATTTCTGTTATGTTTTTCTTTTGTTTTGCAGTTCATTTTCTATTCCCTACAATTTTGGCCCTATTGCTAACATTGTTTGTCGTGCACTCTAACTGTGTTGTAGCTCTGATACCACTTGTTGTAGATCTAAACCGGAAATATTATGATAATAGAAATAAACCCAAGAATAAAAAGATCTGAATAGATAGAAATGCTTCTTTATTATCAACCCTTAAGGTAGGGCAACACCATACATTCACTCCTTAAGGAAGGAGAATACTCCACAAGCCATGTGCTTGTTCATACAAGACTATTTCTCTTCATATCTCTCAATGTGGAGTCTCTAGCCTCTATATAGGCCTCATACATACAATACCATGCATCATTACAATGGTTTCCTCATACCATCAACTAATACCATGGGCCCCTTACATTATTATTAACTACTTGTGGTCCCTTACATGACATGGGTTAACCATCTTATTTATTACTATGGCCCATCCCATTATTGCATTATTACCTTGGATACCTCCCTCGGTACCCCATATTACCCCCCCCTAGGTATATAACAGTCAATGAAGTTCTGATTTATTAACTAAAGATCAACATGTAATGGATTATCTTATTCATAAATAATTTGGATATGCGCTCGTTGCTTTAGACACAGTTGCATATACACGCGGGTTCACTTAACTGAAGTAGCGTATATGTATCTAAGTATGGAATAGAAAAAGTTTTTACTGATTTGATAATATTGATTCCCCCCCCCCCCCTCTCAGCATTATTTCCAACATGCTGCACTCCCGCATAATCTAGTGACAGTGAATGTAATAACCTTAATTTCAGTACTTGAGATAGTTTTAATATCGATCCATTTTTCCTCTATTTGGTCATTGCAAAACTCTAATCGAAGACTAGCGATAGACTAGCCACCTGGCCTAGTCCCGAAAAGAGATAATCGTTCACCTCTCTTGGGAAAACCAGTCAAGAAATATATGTCCTCTAGCTCGATTTTGAGCCGGTGGCCACCAATCATGAAACACTAGTCCTGTATGCTCCACCTGTCTACCAGCCATTGCAAGAAGTCTACTTGGGCCCTCATGCTGGGTATGGCCCAAAATTTAAATAGTCTGCATGCTTTTAATGCCTGTATTGCAAGTGGATGAATTAATGTAGCAATATCTACATCCTCATGCTTTCGTTCCCGCCAAATGAGCATTTTGTATGTCCTACATTGCAAAAAAGGCGTATTAGAACAATTTAGTTCAAAAAAATTTGGGCAGAAATGGAGAAAATTGGAATTTTAAAACCTATTTCGTGGGGTCTGCACCCGCTGGTTAGGGACAGTGCGTAGGTCCGCACTTATCCTAAGCAACAAGTGCAGAACCCTGACTTTTTCCTTTGTAGAAAAAAGTTGGGGTCCGCAGGGGCCGCATGTTGCACCTGCGGACCCCCGCGAGCATTTTTCTAAATCAAATTTTCCTTAAAAAATCAATTTTAAAGCCCTAAAACAAAATTTAAACAGTTGAAATGCAAGATAGGGATGATGTGGATTACCTGGAGCTGACGGTTTTCGATTCCAACGGACGGATTTTCCGCAATCTTCACACAAAGTTTCTTATCCAAAAGCTCTCACTTCTAGCTCTAAAGTCAAACAGTAAAAATGAATTTACAAAAGCCCTTTTTATAAGCTTTTTTGAATAAATGAATTTTTAATTTATTTATTTTTCACTTTAAAGTGGTAACTTGATGCATTTTTACTTATTTTAAACAGGTATGAGTAATGTTTTGAGTTTTTGTGCAGAATATTGGATTTTCATGGATAATTGATCATTTTCAACAAAGAGCATACATTTTCACTTTTTCAGACTCTTTCAAAATTTACAAAAAAGAAAAACATTGGAGTCCTCTTTAAGCTCTTTTCTAAATCGTAAAATATGAAAAGATTGCCGAGTTTTTCCTTTTTAAACTCATTAAAACGGAATTAAAAGGACAATCCACTTACAACTCTTTTCTGACCGTATAAACATGAAAATATCACCAGACTTTTGTTGTTTCAAGTTTGATATTGGTTATAAAATGACGTGTCTTCGATCACTTTTTCACTTTTTCAGATCGAAGTCACTAATTATGAAAAATACTCCTTGATCGTAATGGTCAAGCGGTTCTCTCAAGTATTATTTTATACTTTTTTGGGCTTGGGGGACTCAAATTTATGAAAAAGGACACCCATGGAGTTTCCTTCAGTTTTTCTTCTGACTCCCTAAAATTGAAAAACACCGAGTTTTTCTTATACTGGACTTGTTAAAATTTAACAGTAAAGGACCTGTTCAATTTTAAACAGGAACGAACCACTCCTTCGCAGGGTTCGAATTTTAAACTAAGTTGGACTCATCTGAAGGATGAGCTTATAACCAAGCAAATGTTATCCTCCTCAAGCTTGTCAAAAATAAAGAAGTACTTGCAAAAAATGGTGGGGGAAAAGAGAGAAAAATGAACCTGTTTGTTATACTTTGTGTTTTATAAAAGCAGTTAACCACTCTTGAACATGACACTTTTTGTTCACCTAGGTTGGGAAATCCTTTGCCTGACAGTTAATCAAACCATATTGAAAGTCTTTAGCTGGTTTCTGGGTATTAACTTTGGGTCAATTGTCACAAAACCATCTGCAATGTCGTTATGTGTTCAAGAGGTCAATTCAAATAAACCATTCATTTGCAAAATATCTGTCATCCATTTTGACCATCCCTGAGTTACTCCTTGCCAAATATATTTCTTCAAAACTTGATCTATGATTTCGTGTTGTGGGCTTGTCTACGATAGATCACTTTCTATCGACTCCAACTCATTATGTAGAAATATGATCTAGAAATCTTCAGTACCTTGGAATCTACATGCCCTAATGGCAGGTTTCTCGCCTTTGATGACAGGTTGCATCATTGACCTTCGATCAAAGGATTCTATGACGTGTTCGACATCAACTCATTTATTCACATTTCATGGATTGTACTGAGT